>MU940185.1:0-10007 GCA_036418165.1 Cooperia oncophora
ATCACAGAACCAAGGAGCTGGAAGCAGGGCAACCACACATTGCGTAGTGATTGGCAACAAGTTGCCAATGAAGGTGACATATATATAGCTGATCAAAATTGCTTCCCACTGGAATAAACTTAATTCGAAAAAAAGTTTGAAAGTGTCCACGAACTTTTGGGACAACCTAATAATTTTTTTCTTGGCTTACATACAATTACTGTGGTTTTTTCGCATCGATTGCATCAACGGTGATCTTACGATAGGTGTTTGTTTATTCGACAGTATTCTGCAGGTCTTTCCCGTTTTCACTCCAGTTTCATACTATGTATATAGCTCCATGCCTTCGGTTGTCTACAGGGGGCAAATTATAGTGCCCAAAAAAAACCTGCCTTGAAAAAATGACGCTCGGGGCTTGCGTTGCAATAAGGATCCACAAGCGCTGTTAATCGCTTTTTGTACCTTGCAGCGCGCGCATCATTTCCACCGAGCTAGTCATAGGGAACTACGGAAAATGGTGGTCGAGTGCATGGCGCATTCGCTAATACGCTTCTACGTGAAGTTCTGCAATCCCTATTTATATTGAGAATGTTTGTATGGAGACTTCTACAAATTCTTCGCGGGAATCGGTGCAATCCCACAGAGAGCCCACTGCATGGACGAGGACTTTTTGCCTTCAGTCTGCGATAAAATATTCCTATTCTCTCAAATCATAATATAAAATAAATAGGATAATTCCTGAAAACAGAAGTGCTGCTGTTTTTAAGTCTGCCCACGGTTGTCGCAATGCTACTCCAAAAGGATGTCATGTCCCACTGAGAAAAAAACAAATTATCATTTGAATAAAATTCTTCAGCCTTATATTCCGACCTTCTGAAACAAGTTTCTTGCTAAACACAGCTTTCATACCTTTTTCCATCTACAAAGTATTGCAAAGTGTTGCTCTGTGGAAAATCATGAGAAGTTATAACAAACATATGTAGTGTGGAAACTCGAAAAAAGTTCTTGCCAATTTTGCAGTAAGAATATTTTTGCTCCTCTACCAGAAGTTTGTTAATTCTACATCTGTAGACTTATATTCTAAAATCTTTTCTGCGAAAAAAGTTGTGCCTGTTTGAATTCTCTTCTGATTCGTTTGGTTTCGTTTTTTAAGGGCTAAATAGTAAACGTCAATCCCAACATCACTACAGCCGTGCAATGCAAAGCATAATTTCAAATCAGACCAGTGCACATTTGGCATCCCTTAGCTACGAGAGAGGGCTCGCAATTTGCGTTTTTGGAAGAAAGGTATCGTGTTTGCCATTTTGAGAGAAACTTGCGACGCGTTTTCCCGTTCCGCATGTGCTACATAGGGGATCGTATTTTCGGAAAGTCTTCCTCAGGGGCAGGATGCTTTATGCCGGTGCTGCGATTGTAGGCTAATGTGTGCTCTTTGCCGTGAGAGTCGCCTCTGGTTATCCTTCCTATACCGATATGCCCTGTATCACAGTAGCAGTAATGGGAACTGAAATTATAGGAGTGTCGTATGCGATCCTCGTCAGACCGACGCTCCGATTTCGTATTCAGTCATGTTACGTAACTAGAATGGTTTCCTATCTAGCGTACCTCCCTCCTTATCAGCGCTCTGTTCTTCTTGTACTCTCTATTTCTAGATTGATTCAGGTCAAACAAAGCGCTTCTTGTGAACAAGATGCAATATGGCAGGCGGAAATACTGGAGAAGATGGACTCAAAAAACCACTACACCATGTCAATAGGAGCAATGCTACACAAGTAAGGACCTAATTATCAACTTGATACCGATTTCGCTCCACTGTGATCACTCTTTTGAAGCCCATTGCAAGCTTGGGAATGAATCACAACGAAAGCGAGAAGAAATTCGAAATTGTTTGGTGTAGTCTGGGCGGCTCCTAGATTAGATTTCATTTAGGAATTCATTATTAACGTTTCTTTCATTCCGTTTCAGGTGTGAAATTGAGCTGACACAATTGAAAGAAGACCTGGCTTGTCGGCCACTAGACCTGCCAAGATCGTACACACCGACGGCCACCGATCCGCATTCAGACTCGTCGGCCGCGTCCGTTCCGGCACGAAGAGATCGCAGAGCGAGTACTCGGAAGCATGCTCCAATCAGAGTGAGTGTCACATCATTGAAACATGCCTTCAGTTAACTGAAATGTGGTGTTCACAGGAAACCGACGAAGGAACGATTTTCGAGGATATCGAAGATGAATGTGCTGAGTCATCTCAACCATCGAGTAGCAGAGTTACAAAGAGCCCTAGTGTCCCACTCAATAAGGTGCGATGGAATCTATTCTGTAACAGTTGTCTTATATTTGGTGCTAAATATTAGCCCAAGGTCGATATGAGACGTGCCTTTATGCCGGTTCTGGGATTGTAGGCTAATGTGTGTCTCTTTGCAAGAGCGCCTCTGGTTTTCTTCTATACCGACTCCGCTAATTACCACTTAATGAGGATTTTTGATGGTGGTTAGTCCTTCCCTTTCTGATGCTTCTCATAGTTGCTTGCACTGCATTGCCTCTCTTTTCCCCATGATGTTGTGCCCTTCTCTGTCACAAGTTTACACCATCGCAGGCGCAGCTCCCTTGCCTTCAGATGAACAGAAAGCGTCCGCACGACCATATTGGCACCTTCAGCATCATGCGCCCGACCGTTTTCCCCACACGTTTTACGTTTATAATTGAGAACGATGGAAGACTGTTCATTCTTTTCTGCATTCTCCCTACTCCTTTTCCTGCGGAGCGAGGGAGCCATTTGACGTTGTACTCTCCATGCTCCTTCTATTGCCTACCCAGCTGGACAAACCCGTGATTCATACACTGTCGGGAATCCATATTGAAAACTTTTGCAATGCATGCTTTTTGCCCTGGCAGCGACTCAAAACGGGGATCTCCATAGTATAGAGGTAGGCCCACAGTCTCGACCATTTGGCTGTCCTTACTTGAAAAAGCCAGTAAAACCTTCACAGTAATTTATTCTTCCCACTAGCTCAACAACAAGCAACTTTGAAGTAGTCAGCTTTAGGTAGCTGCATCACCGAGAGCCCGATCTGTGAGTGGGTTCGGGATGTGGCGTAGCATCCGGCGGAAATCTCGTCACGTCTCCACAGAAAGCGAGAGCGATGGTGATAAAAGCGTCGAGTTGATGGACACACCTAGACGAGACGATCCGAGCGTGGTAACAAATTTCTGTTACTTTCTAGATGTATACTTGTCGTCGCAATTTAGTCATTGAATCGAACTTTTAGCCCAACCGTACTCCTGCTCGTCGGCTAACAGAAGCGTTTGTACTTCCACTTCACGAGACACTCGACGCTAATCGGCAACGATGTGAGTGTTTTGCAAGTTTCAAAAGAAAGTGCCTAACGGTTGTGAAAGTGTGTTTACAACCGCCTCGAGTCAACGAACTAACGTGGGTAGCCTAAACAGTCCCCTCATGTTCATGCTTTGATGGAGGGCAAACTGCAATGAGTTTTTCTAAGTATGAAGGAGCCATCTTGTAGAATTGCGGGAGCTGAATGGAACGATGTGTGCATGGTTCAGAAAAGTAACTAAGAAAACAGTCGCGATTTATTGTTCATCTGTTGCAACCCCCAAAGTTTCTTGTCCGAACCTAGTCTTTTGTGGTTACAAAATCTGCACCTTGGCCTTGAACACGATGTTCGTTTTAGAAGCCGGTATTGGTTTTCGCTACCCCCCCCCTCCCCCCTGGTAACGAGTATAGAGCTGTTTTCACCGCCGTTATCATTCACCGACGGTTGGCGCCGCCGTGGCGCACCAGACTTCCTCACTCAAATCGTTGTAAACATGCACAACAGTGTTACCAAATTGCGAATGTAGCATTCTTTCCAACGCTGGTGCTGTGTGGCTTCAGAATAAGTTTAGTGCCAACTTGCTGCTACGAATTTTCCCAGCAATCCCGCTACAACTCTGCATTTGGAGCTTTTCGAGTTCTGAGCAGGAATATGACACCTACTGCTTACTTGGTGACTGACTCTTATCTCAAGACTCACACCCCCCCCCAACCTCGCCCAGGGGTCAAATACGACTCCATCTCTGGATTGTGCTCGATGTCACTCCGGTCTGGATGATTCGTAGAAACAATATGCCACCCAAGGGTTTACAGTGGTCGCGAGGTATCCAGCTGGCAGTAAGTCGGGTAAACTTGTACAGTGGGACTCCTGAGGAGAGAATTTGTTCAGGGATTTCTCGATAGTTTCTGTTGCATTCGTTTTTACTGGTGAGTCACTTAGCGGCTATAGATTCATGCCTGAACATCGTTACCCATAGCATAAAACCTGATGGTCCGTAAGTAGAGCACAAACTGCCAAAGTGGTTTTAGTTGGCGCCGGCGCCGAACATTAATGTCCTAGTCACACCAAATGACCTCTGAGAGTTCATTTGCATTTCGGAGATAAATATAACAGCGCCCAATTGGCGCCGATGTCATATTCGTGACCACGGCACTGAGAAACCTCCATGGGCAAAATTTAAGCCAAAATTTTTTGAGGTTTTGGCGTCTTTGGCGACGAATGGCGGCCTTTCCCGTCCGTTTTTGAAAAACTGAGTGGAGTATTGTAGTGCGTAAATTGAGTTTTATTCTATGCGAGAAGTATCGCATCAGTTATCCTGCCCCAGTGGTATAGAACTGTCAGTTGGCCAGTGCGACTCTACCGGACCTTGCAGTTATAGCACGAATGACACCACCGAACATAACTGGAATGCTGTTTGTACGAAAACTCCGTTTTAGACGTTTCCTTCTCAACACCGAAGAAACGAAACGGCCGAAGCGATGACGATGTGTTCCAGATCACCGAACAGCATCAACTAGTCTAGAATACTATATCGATTGTTTTTCTTTCATCCTATCTATTCAAATTATCTTAGAGTACCTTAGAGACATTAGGTAGGTATATGTATGAATGATAATTGCCAGTGATTTATTACGGGTCAACGCATTTATCTCTAAAGACGTCTAACGCCTATTACTCAATTGTTGTTATCTGCATTTAATTGTGTAATTGCAAATATCTTTATAAAAGAACATCTCTATTATTATTATAATTGATATTATTATTGTACAAATGTCAGTGTGACGAGACCAACGGTTTAGTTGATGTACGTTCGTTGTTGTTTTACTGCTGCGACTGCTGCTGCTGCATTTCACGGAAACACTCAAATACTCCCTTTTCACATCAAACCGGGTTACATAGCTAATACATTTTAATTATTCACATATATATGTCACACAGGTGTTTGTCTTTATTTTTGAGAATTAGAATACAATAAATTTCTATCGACTTCCACGTGTGCACGATTAATTATATAGGTCGTCAGCCCATGAAGGCTACCGGTGGGCAAATACTGCGTCTCTACCTTGAAAAGATGAGTGCTTCCACCTCATGCTGCTGTATTCGGGTTTGTGGCAAGTGAATCGAAAGTGGGCGTCGCTTGCGACGTCGCTCCCACTAATGACGACGATTTTAGGCGGTATTGGTTGAAAATAGAGAGTGTTTGACCAAAAATGAAACAGGTATTCGCCATGTCTACTTGAAATCCGATGCTGTAATCGAATCGGCTGTGCAAATTAAGGAAACGTCGCGGTCATCGCCGCGCAACGAGACGGCAATTTAATATTCTCTTTCCCGTCTTTCCGCTGTATGCTGAGCTACTGTGGAAAGTTAGTGTAGAACTCTGGAATTCCCATAGCAGTTCGGAATTCTTTTAGCAGTTACCTACAGCTCTGAGAAGAAGATATAGACAGAAACAGCAAACATAGAAACATACCGTACATAGAAAACGAGGAGAGATAGCATTGAATCGTAGTGGTTTATGATTATGATTATGATTTACCGGTTAGTACGACAAACAGAACAATGATAATTATATGACTTAGTGACCGATAAAACTTGGATATGGAAAAAGCAGAAGATAAAGGGAGATAAGACTAGATAAAGGGAATGTAGGTGGAAGCCTTGGCGGAGAAGAGCAGTGGCCCGCCAACACTGCAAGTCGCGATAGTCAGTCCGGCTCCGGATACCAGCTTAGTAGGTCCGTCAACGCCACCAAGGTCCACCTCTTGGGGACGGGTTCGGGCAAGGATTCGACAAATGAATATGTCGTAGGACGTAAGGCAACCGTTCATGATACAGCAAATACTAATGAGAGAACGGCTAGAGACAGTAACTCATACTATTAAGAACACATTGTTAGATAAAGGAGAACGTAACTAAGGTTAGAACATGGAGTAGAGGAGATACCACACGTAGAAAAGAAACGAAGAGATAGGAAGCCCAAGGACAGCTTACAAAGCAGAAGGCAAATCAACATATAGCCACCAACAGCAAACATGCAATGAACTGAAAACACACCAAAAAAAGAGTGGAACTGTCCTTGAGCTTCAATTTACTTTGGCATTCATTCAATGCCAGCCCTGCTTTTTGAGTATCCTACTAGTCTTTTCTTTGAAAGACCTAGACGATTCGAATTAACTACCTCGGCTGGCAGACTATTCCAGAGGGAGATAACCCTCTGCGAAAAACTCTCTTTATACATACTCGAACGAGTCTTTTCTCTCAGTAATTTGAAACAGTGACCTCGCGTTACGCCCGTAGTTGCGGATTTTTTGAAAAGCTTGGTCGATGTCAACATCGATTTCTCCCTTGAACAACTTGAATAAGGCGTCAAGATCCATAATTTTTCTTCGCATCTCGAGAGTTGCCGAGCCAAGAGAGGCAAGACGGTTTTCATAGGAGATGTGAAATAGGCCTGCTCTCGCGAAATATTCTCTTTGTGAACCTAATTTGAACCTGTTCTATCTTTTCCACCAAACACCTACTTGAAGGAGACCAAATTGGCGCACAGTATTCTAAAATGGGCCTAACGTAAGCCGTAAACAGCGTGAACAGTGTTTTTATGCTTCTGCTGGAGAAGGCTCGAAGTATGAAGTTGCACCGCGATTTGGCTATATTAACAGTGTTCTTTATATAGTCATCAAAGGACAGAGCATTATTATACTTGACGCCAAGGTCCCTAATAATAGGTGGCTCAGCTATTTGAATCCCATCAATAAGGAAGTGGATGTCATTAGAACACGGCCCTAGTTTCATCGCATAGGTTTTTTCGGGTGATATTTCCAACCCCCAAGTGACAGACCACTGATGCAGAGCTTCAAGTGAAACTTGCAATATGCGCTTTTTTCTTTCCTATTGCTTTTTCACCCCTCTCACGAATGCCCTTTGTGTTAATTTCAACACAGCACCTAATATAGACCTGAACTCCCATAGATTTACTAATTAGGATCACAAACATTCTGTCAAAGTATTCGCCTCGTACGGGCAAAACATATAATTTTTTAGTAGTTTTTCACGTTTGCAGACCACAGTCCCTTCTTGTGGTTGCAACGAGGGGGGAAGTCGGCTTGCTCCCTTTTGATCGGTTCTTCTATCCCTAGCTCAAAGAATTTTCAACATTTCTCAAATTTATTCATATATTTCTCTATTTTTGGGACGCGGACTGCTCTTAAATAACAGGACAATCAAGTAGAACGCCAAAGACAATCACACTGACCATGAGTGAAAGCGGATTAATCAACAAACAAGTGAACGTAATCATAAGCACGAACATGAAGCATATCAATTCGAGGCAATCAATCCTGTCGAAGCGGAGACTCAGGAGGCCTCTGCATGAATTAACTCACATTGGCCCTTGTGTGAAATTTTCAGCTGACGGTTGGAAAGAATCCTCGCCAAAAATTTCAGTTGATATACATAGCACTTCGGTAGCAAAGAAGTAAGACCTGACTCGGCCTTTTGTCACAGGAGCCCTGATCTTTATAACGCTTCCTCTAGTCTTTGTGTAACCCTTGAGGTAAGGATAAAAAAAGGATAAAGTCTTCGCCGTTGATCAATCCCTTTGTGGGATGCGGCACGCATTCTACTTCCATTCAGAATCGTAGTGGCTTATTGAATGCGATGTGGCCTATACAATGACTTGCGGTGGCCAGCCGATGTACAAGTCAGTGTTTTATCCTCCCAGACGAATCTGGTACCAATTTACCGTCCCCGGAGGGTAGAAGGCTTGGTTCCTGGGCGGGTGTCGACCCGGGATTCGAACCCGGCGCCGCGCGCGAGTGGTAAGCGCGCACTTGTCACATCACACCCGTTGCGTGACCGCCTCAACTTGAGGATAAGTACTGCAAAGTACATTCATGCTCGATTATTTGTTACTTCTGCTGTTAAAAAACTTAAATCGCATCATGAGGTCATTAATCGATCTACTAAGGAGACTAGGTAAAGCGTAGAGACGTTGCCTTTCCACCGCACTTGGTAGACAATCATAGTTCAGCCCGGAAGCAGCGGACTCGTTTAGAATGAAGTAATTTCTGACGACCTCTAGGAGCTAAATATCCTTTTCATGCGGTGAGAACACTGAGTACCATCTTTCACTACATGCCCAACGTAAGCGTTATAGGCTTGCAATGATACCTTGAGATTTTTTTGGTCTCAATGCTTTGGAACTCTATGTAAGCTCAAAAAACGAGATAATTGTGTCCCTTTAACCCAGCTTTGTTATGGGAAATAAAACCAATGCACGTAATCTCTTGAACTGACTCTAATGTTACTGATCCAATTTTGTGTCAATTGAGACGCTCAATTCCGATACTAGGAGCTTTAGTTTTCAAGGGGCCGGGGTGATCCCTAATTTCGCGACAAACGCCCAATATGATCACTTGTTTCTGCAGCTCCTCGTAGTCGGACGCGCATTCAAAGAGTTTGCACATTTGATATCATCAGCATACAATAAGAATCTGACCCCAAATCTTGACAAAGAGCTAGGGAGGCAAGTCGTACAAACAGCGAACAGGAACGTAATTTAGATCAGATACTTCGACAGAAAGCTATTCTAAACTTGCACTTGGTAGGTACAACTGCATAGGAATGATTCGATCATGCGCACTATGAGAGGATGAATCCCGAGCGATAATAACTTTGCAATGGGTTTCTTAGTCTTTCCTAGTTTCTTTCTACTTGGTCAAACGCTGTTGCAAACTGTCAATATAAAGCGTGGACAGGTTTTCTGCCATGGAGTGCCCTAGTCCAGTCATGGAGAAAAGTAGGTGAAGCCGTTTCTTTTACTTACCCACAAAATCCGTGCTGGTTCGTGGGAATAAGATCATCCTGGTTCAAATAACTAGTCACTTTACCATCAACTATCTTCTCAGCTGGGTTTGCCCCGCATGGTTGACAGAAGCAAATTGGGCTATAAGACGTCTAACTTACCAGTACATGTTACGTTCATGTCCAAGTGCCTTTGCCTTTACGCTATTGTCAATCAATTTTTCACAATCCTTACTCAATGTGGAAGTCAAAGAAAATAGATAGGAATCGAAATACTAGAGTTTCCCACACTTTTGCTACACTACAGATACACTATGAGATATGTATTCATACTACTAAAACAGTTGAAGTGCGAACGACCTAACCACTCAACAGCAAGGATGGACCTCTGCGTTACTACGAGACATGGCCGTACAACACCCCTCAGTAGGTGTCTCCGGTACGAGCGTCACGGATTTGTGTCACGGCGGGACGTCCTGGTTTTCGACACCAGAGAAGTCTTCCGATGTCACGACAAATACTGGGCCTATTGCTACGAGGATTGTTCCAGTAACTCGTAACCCTGGAAAATTTTTGACGCCCTTCAGAAAGGGTGAAAACTTTGAATGTGAACCCCTCATAACAGTGAACCATACACTAATCATGCCTGAATATAGAAAACATACTTTTCTCACCATTCACCTTTCCTATTTACGACTATCTACCTTACTCTTTCGATGTCTGGGTGAGTGCCAGGAACTCCTCCCCAGGGCTGGTAATTCGACACCTGAACACGACGTACACTCCTTATCCTTGAGACAGACTAGGCGTGGCATTTGAATATGGCATGAGATGGGTTACTCGTAGGGGAATTTCAATTTGAATCAAACGCCACCTCGTTCTGTGTTGAA
>MU940191.1:0-26802 GCA_036418165.1 Cooperia oncophora
CTAGCATTCGGCTTACGCACGTTTCGGCGAGACCGCCTTCATCAGAGCCTGAAAGGACCGAAACGATTTGCGACTATCCGATCAAATGTCTCTGCAGCCTACTGAAGTTCGACCCTAGACAAAGCTAAGAGCGCAGGTTTTGAGACAATCCCTTTTTCAGTACTGTGACGAAATGACGAGTGTTCTGCGCCGTGTGGTGACGAATGCTGCCGGCTGGATGCGGCTGGCAGCACATGTGGTGTTCTCAGTACTCGATACATTGGAGCAGTACGCGATTCGAAGGATGGCAAAGAAAAGGCCAAATGATAAGGTCAGTATGCTTCTGTTATAGGTTTTTTTCCAGGGGTTTCACACGTAATTCTTTTTCCGCTTCAGGAACTGGAGAGGACGCAAGCGTTTTTGTCTCGGGTCTTCTCTGAAAAGGCAACCAACGGTTCATTACTGGTAGTAGTGGCTGCCGAGAGGTGTCAATGCATGCATAGAGCTCTTCGATGGTAGGGTTATTACTCTCAGTCAGTACCCAAGTACAATATTTTAACTAGTTGGTATTGTAAGTGTTAGTGGTCTATTGCAGGTGCGAACAGCATGAGATCAAGCAGGACAGCTTTGGTTGTAATATCTTTGATCGGAATCATTTCTTCACCCTTGAGGTAAGCTGCTTCAAGCTTTTTCGGACAATTGTAGTTGTCACCAGCCTTTATTCCGGGCTGTCAAATATTTCTAGTAATTTCAACTGCTATTCTTGAGTGTTGTCTTCTTTCCCAAGTATTATGCAAATCCGAGAACTAACTACTTATTTTACAAAGTTTTTCTGATTGTAAAAGTCTACAGGCAGCTGTTCAGCGCTTGAACGAAATGGTTCAGTAGCCTAAAGGCATATGCAGCTCCGATTGGCGTGCAGACGCCGACGCTGAACAGAGTAGTCCTGTCTGTTAACACAGAGGATATATCACTTTTGCGACTCAAAAAAAGTTATAAAGACGCCACACTCTGAAACTGAAGGCAATGCTCCCGCCCACTGCGCAATACTACGCACACAGTTCACCTCCAACTACCACCTGATGATACGGCTGTCGCCAGTAGTTCTTTCCTTTTCGTGATTAAAAGTGATGTCAAGGTGAAAGAGGTGATATCGCTATCATATCAACAAGTGAGAACTCGTCCAAGCATGCCCTCTTTTAGCCTGATATTCCTGAAAGTTTTGGCAATGGGGTCATTTCGCTGCATTTTAAACAATACCTGTTTCCACACTATGGGAAGTTGAATTATCACCTTCTCTTTAGGTACCTGAGCCTCGCTTCTACGATTTTTGGACGCCGGCCACACGGATTGCGGGCTCTCTCGCTAGCCTCTAGCGAATAGTAGTCCGCTTCCCTTTGAGGCTCTCTTCAAAGGGCGATTTAACTGGCCAGGGTTTCACCATTACGTTTTGTAGGAGTACTGCCGGTTGCTGTGAGAGGGGTGGCGGACTTTAGCTGGAGTAGCATACGGTAAGTACGGTAAGATACTGTATGCCACCACCCAGCGCATATCCCGAGGCCCGCATATCCCGAGGCCGCCTGCGGCATGACCTCGCTTAATTGCTGCGCTGACTGCTGACCTCTCACTGGCTACTCAACGTAACGAGATGTATCGATTTGATTATTCACAAGGTCGAGTGTTAGGAAGAAAATTTCTATAAATTTCTATAAATATAAATTAAATTTCTTTATAATGACAATAGATTAACAACGAAACAAATAAAATGCACTTCTTAACAATCTAAAAATTATATGGTTTTACTAGTTACATATCTAGCCATCCTTCTACAAAAGTCTTCTATTTGATCCTCAGTGGGCACGCTTCGATAACATTCTTCAAATCTGAAAGCAGTAGAGCGGTATTGCATCTCTTTTACTTGCAGTGCTTGGAAAACCCACTCTCTCATTTCCTCGGCTATTTTTGCTCTTCTCTCCAGATCTCTTTTCCGCAGCACTTTGGCATGGGCTGGGTCCTGTAATGAACGTTGAATAAACACTCGGAAATGGGTACTTTAGCAACATGGTCAACTTCCAACCTCCTGCAGGCGTCTGAGAGTAGCACGTGTCTCGAAATTGAGCTTCCGAAGAGTGTCGATAAGTACACTTAATGGTGGATGGTGTACAGGTATGAGGCGCTGTCGTGGGGTTTTGGGCATTTCACGCAGGACTATGGGCGACAAAGGTGGATGCGGCGCTGGGAGAAATCTGTGATTTCGTGAAGTAGAATGGGCGACAAAGGTGGGGGCGCTGTCGAGGGGTTTGGGATTTCACGAGGAGCAATGGGCGACAAAGGTGGAGGCGCTGTGGAGAAATCTGTAATATCTTGAAGTAGAATGGGCGACAAAGGTGGGGGCGCTGTGGAGGAATCTGTGATTTCGTGAAGAAGAGTGGGCGACACCTTCAATAAGGTGGGAGCAGTAGCAGCAAGGTCAACAGGAAAGAGGCTATAAGAGAATTGAAGTGTGAAAGGTCATCCTGTAAGAATTAATTTGCCTTTGGAAGGTCATTTGTTGTATATGAACACCTAAACAGAAACATTTGGAAAATTTCAACACGTTTCTCTTCCTTGCGAACATTTATCCTCAGCCCAATATTCATAGAATTACGAAATTACTGATTTTAACTTATTAAATCCGATTATCATACGTATTCGAATAGATTCATCTCGTTACGTTGAGTAGCCAGTGAGAGG
Source organism: Cooperia oncophora (assembly GCA_036418165.1). NCBI lineage: Eukaryota > Metazoa > Nematoda > Chromadorea > Rhabditida > Trichostrongylidae > Cooperia > Cooperia oncophora. Next base: position 2,713 of record MU940191.1, read on the forward strand.
TCAGCAGTCAGTGCTGTAATTAAGCGCGGTCATGCCGCAGGCGGGCCTCGGGATATACGCTGGGTGGTGGCATACAGTATCTACAGTATCTTACCGTATGCTACTCCAGCTAAAGGTGCTCACCCCTGGAGAGAGGAGTACTGTTTTCCTGCTGTGAGGAGAACTTTCTGGCCGTAGTTTCCCGTTTCACGCGTGCTTTATCCCCGTGGCTTCACCGCGACTCTACCATTTCTGATGGCTAACCAGAAAGTTCTACTAACCCTCTGGTTACCTATCAGGGTGGGAAAGTGTTGTCGTACCAGAAAAGAAATTTGGGGGGGGTTCTCATCGTTTTGCAAAAATTTTCCACAACGTGTGGTGGCCAAGGGATAACGGAGGTCAAGCAAAGTCTATGTTCTTGCCACGCACCCTTCAGCTTCTTTGGGCTGCGTTATACTTTATCGTCACGCGGCGCTAGCCGCTTGCAGCAACGCAGCTCGCTCGCGACAGCTTTGAAGTTGAGCACAAACTGCGGCGGAATAACGTCCGCTGTAACGCTGATGGGACACTAACGTTGGGCTATATCGCTACTTATAGCTCCCTACTCTCTCGATACGCTTATGGACACTGGCGGACGCTGGTAAACGCTGGCCTTCGCTAGATCAATATATATACTCCCTAATCATGGCGCCATGTTGGGCGCTTCTGTGAACGCTTGTGGTCGCTGGTGAACGCTGGCGCTAAGTGAGAGCGCAGCCTTAACATCTGTTCAGCTGTCGTCATACCATACCATGTGTAATTGGATTACATTTTATAAAATTTAGCGCATTTATACTCAACTACAAAATGTGGACGGCGTCTTGGGATCATTTGAGTGTATTTCAACATGTACTTCGCCAACAGCGGACGAAAGGATTCTGGCCCTAGAAGCGAACGGTGATTATAATGAAGCGCTACCGCTCTACGCACAGTCTGTGAATAATAAGGAGGTACCTTTTCTTGATCTAAAACTATTTTTAGTTGTCTAATGTGCTGTCATTTTCATTTTTTTTACAATTATTCTTATTGCTCTTGATTGTCCCGGATGCCATCTTTGCGTCTTTTTATGGAACTTGTTGGCTCTCAGCGATCTAAGATGGTTCTTTTTTGGTTCCCGGGACAAGGAAGGTTTCAGAGCTTGAGATCCTTCTCGCCGCTTCCGGCACTGCCTGCGTGCTTCGTTTCATCACGTTGACTCACATGATTGGAGTGAGCGCTCACCTCGAGCCTACGAAGGAGGGGGGGGGGAGGCTCCTACATCCGCCTGGGATACGGGAGCAGCGGTTCACCGGACCGCGAAATCTTAACTCTACAGATGTTGATAATAACAGCAGCATTTTTTTCGGCAGAATACGTTACAACTTGAAAGTTCACAATAACAGCAGCATTTTTTAAAAAACTACTTTTTGATTATTCAGTTCCTTACAGTGTTTCTTATGGGTGATTTTTATTGTTCTGAACTTTTCCTCTTTTTAGCTTCAACTCATCAAATGTCTACTACGTCTAAATCAACCTCAATTGGCACTTGAACACAGCAATCTCGTTTCAAGAAAACGATGAAAAATCTTCTCAATTAGCAAGTTCCTTAGCGTCAAGCCAACTAGAAGCCACTTGGCATCTTAAGAGACTGGACTGGATTGGAGAAAATGGTCCAGGTTTGTTCAATTCGTCATTGTGTTGCTCAATTTCATCCTTCTGTAGCTGGCCCAGTGATCAACGAGCTTTCGCTTCTTTCGCTCAACCTCTTCCTCGGAATCCCCTCCCTCCCTCCGCTTCCTAAACTTTCCCAGCACGGGGTAACCGACTTTTCTTTAACGAAGAGACAGTTTTTTCAGACCTTTCCGGTCCCCCTCCCCCATACTGCCATTGACCGGGGTTGAGTGGGGTGTAGTTTACTCGAAAGAGCAAAAGGGCGAGCAGGCTACAACCGAACCTACCCCATCCCCCCTCGCTGGGAATCTCCAATGTTCGACGTAGCGTACGGGATTGCCGGGTGGGCGGTCCCTGGAAGTCCACATCATTGGTCAACCACCCTTGGTCCTTAATATGTTCTATGTGATGGTGAAGAAAGCGGAAAGGCGAGGGCGCGCCAGCTTAGTCGTTCCTTGGATCCATTCATCCAGTAGTCCTGGTCGGGTGTCACTAAGAGAGGGTTAGCACAAGCCTGCAGAACCTCATTGATGACATACCTCCTCACGCGCATCTGTCCTATTCCACCTCCCCGGTGCGTGCGCCCCCCCCCCCCGTTCTAAGCAGTCGCGCTTGACATTACGATCTCTTTGTCGCACTCAAAATCACTTTCGAAGGCCCTCTGCTTTGCGGTACTCTTTGAACAAGATACAGAGACGTGAAAACCTGGTCTTCAGTATGATCACCTCTCCACCATCACCACGACTACGATTTCCTTTTTTCGAAACCAAGTTCCATCGTCCCAGTATTGCTCACACCCCTTATATCTGTGATCTGTTTCCAGTGCCCTTCTTGAAAGGAGGATCTTTTTTATCCTGTTTCCCACACATCGAATTTTTCCCCGCGATGTGGTTTCGACGCCTGGTCATTTATCGTTCTTTTTTATAACTTAAAGGACGCATTTTGGTAAATTTAGAAGACGTCCTTTCTGGGCCAATTCCTACATTGTGAACGCTTAAATCCTTTAAGAAAGTGCTGATTCCTTTACTGGAATCGCCATCGATTCGTCCGTGGGGAGCGGCTGTGCTTCGATTCTATGTGGCAGTGAAACTCGTGAACCTAGTGAAACGTCGTGAACCTACGAAGTTGACCGAAAGGCTACTGGCAGCTCGTCAACGCCTCGTCGAGCGAATCACAGCAAAAACTATCGAGGATTCGAATACGTACACTCAAGCGTACAAGTACATTGCCAAGTAAGTTTGTTTATGCTATAGAGCCATGGTAACCAGGTTTTTATATTCATTGAAGGCAAGCCCGCGATAAGCCAGTGGAACTATTCTCTCGATGTGTGAAGTAGCTAGGCCCCAACCACAGAGGCAGCGGCTTTTTTTGCAAATTGAAAGCGCTTCTTTAGGGTGCCAAGAGCTAGCGATTTATGACTAACCACGCCCTTCAAAGCGAAAGACGCCCACATCGCACGGGTAGAACCACTCTTCCTTGTCTGTGTAACTTATAGCCCTTCGTTGTCTCATCCGACCCGAGTGGTCAGTGTCTCTGCAGTATGCTCGCTTGTCACCCAAAATCAAGTGCACAAGGGGGAGTTCGGTAACGGTGCTTTAGATTATTTGTATAACTTTTCCTTTCTGGCAAGTCAATTAGCGTCTATGGATTCCTATTTGAACCCCTGCTGCATAACGCTTATCGTAGGTTATTTCTTCAAAAACACATTTCGCGATAGGCGGATGGGTGGAGACCCACCATTATTGTGCCTCCCTCATTGGTGCGTTTCTTCCTCTAGTACAGTGTAGTGGAATGGCGCACTAACAATAAGAGTGTTTCACTGCCAGTACGGTTTTGTTGCTGGGGCGTGTCAGAAGGGGGTGGGGGAGGGTGTAATTGGCGTGGCGTTAAGTCGTTCTCCACCGCTTAATAAAGCTTTGAAGCTTTAAAGCGGCCAGAAACGGGAAATTTGTGGGAAACGGCCTGACGCCCATCCAAAGCTAGACTTCTGATACGCCCCGACTTCCGCTGCGAACAAGACTGTAAGGCTCCGCCCACTTCCACGCCCTCACTTGCAATATGTGCCTCTAATCTTCTAAATGCGTTTTGAAACGCGAATTCATGAACAACAATGCTGTTCTTGAAAGTGCGCCACACTCTCCCACCCTGAAACGCTCCCTTTCAGCCTTACACCGTCCCTGGTCCCTAGAGAACAGTAGACCGAAGGCCTAACAACAAGCTCGTATTGTCCCTTCTATCACCAGAAACCGGATCAGATCTCATTTCCGCCTACATCCACGTTGGCATTTATTAAGTGCGCAGGTATGCCTAGAACGTGTTCGCTTCATTCATTATCATTCTCACTCCTCCTCCCACCTTTTCCCAACTGAAACCGGTCTGCCCCGCAGCCCGCAGTGCTCGAATATCCTGGAGCCAATACTGTTGGTACGTCGTGAGTTGCTGCGCGCTACAGCTGACGTCGGAGCAGTCGATCGCCGAGAGGTCGATAACGCTATCACTCAGCTTCTAGTGCAGGTAAGGAGCTCTACAAATTTGTCCAGGAGTCCAGATTTGGAGATTCTGAGCTTCCTACCACTCAGTATCTTTCTTTTCCAGAGTTGCCGCTTAGCTCGACAATCTGGCCATGTCCAGATTGCTTGGACGTTCTTGGTGGAAGCGAAGGCGTTGGGCGTGAACCTGAAGGATGTAGGCATGGAAGAGGCGCGCTTTGAATTCCAGAAGGTAAGTCCTTCTGAGCCACTAGATCATTGTGCCTCCATTTCCTGGTGAGATATTTTCAGGGTAATCAATCGCAAGCGATCGGACTTCTTACCAAGTTGCTGAACACCAAGTTTGCCGACATGAACAAATTGTTCACGAATTTTGTCCACTGGCATGAATGTGGCGCAAAGAGCACAGCAGACTCGCCCGATGTTCTTGTGAAGAAGACCAGCAAGGAGTCAAGAGCTGCGTTTGCCGAGGTGCAGTTTCGTCAGGAAAATTTTAGGAATTTGAGCTTGAGGGAGATTTTATCGCCAGTGAGCTGCTGCGAATTAGATGGGCTGTCGTAAGTGGGTAGGAGATCCTTTTGCTTGCGGCGACGCAGGGAGAACGCCGTCGCAACTGTCATGACGTGCGTGGCGTTCGCATCTGGACTACAGTCATCATCTCTAAGCGAAAGGACATGTCAAGGGCATGGATTGCAACAAATTAAGGCAGCTACCACCAACTTTTGCTGGCCCAAAAATCTCACAACTTGTGAAAAATGCCGTTCTGGTTGCGCTCCATCCATGCTCCCATGCGCCCTCTTGTTCTGGGATAGATGCTGTAATTGATATGATGCTGAAATGCTACAGTCGTCATCCGGTGACTTGATTATTGCGGCAAGGGACGCGGCGCGGCTGCGGTGTGTTGCGAGCGCGGCGATCACCTGTTTCCAGCCTATTTTAGTCATTTTCTCCCTAGTTTACGCTGTTTTGGCTGCTTTTCTCACGATTAGTTGTTTCTTGTCTTCACAAGGTAAATTATGATTGAGATTCTTCTGGTTTTTGCGCAGCACTTAAACAGTCAAGCAACAATCGAAACAATAGCTGACAAAAAATTGGGCAAAACACTCCTCGTTCCCTAATATAATCCCTATGTACGACGATGGAACAGCTGACCTCAAAAAAAATAGAAAATAATCGTGAAAAAAAAGCAGCCAAAACAGCGTAAACTAGGGAGAAAATGGCTAAAATAGGCTGGAAACAGCTGATCGCCGCGCTCGCAACACACCGCAGCCGCGTCGCGTCCCTTGCCGCCCCGCAAAATTCAAGTACACCGAGCCATGAAGAGATGAATCAATTAGGCTGCTCTGACATATCAATTAGCATGGGAATCGCTACAGTCAGAGTTTTCAAAAAAGTAAAAGCACAACGCTCGTTGCGACTGGGTTGTGGTAGTCCGAACCATCTGAGCGTTCGCACTGCAAGGGAAAGGTAACAGTGAATTGACGAGTTCTCGTCGCCCACGCGCAACAGCGTGGGCTGGCCCTGTCAAGCGAAAAATGATTTGTCCCCCGTTTCGGTGGCAGCTACTGCGCCTGCTGATACGTGCTGAAAATCAGGAGCTGTGGCTGCAACAGATCTCTACCAAATCTATTTGTCACTACAGCGATTTGATGTGTCTTCTGAAGATCTTCATTATCGTGTAGCAGTGTTTTGCGATGGAATGTATAGGGCATTGAACTGTGACAAGCCAAGTGAGTAGTGTTTTTTATTAAAGTTTCGCGCCATTCTCGGCGGAGCCTCAACAGAAAATCCTATTGTGAAAACTGAAGATTGCCCAAAAAGAATTATTGCAAATGGCTTCAGTGGATCAGAAACAGGGATCAAAAGTTTTTTGCGTACTCTTTGCTTGCTTTGAATATTTCGTTGGGTGATCGCTCATGCGTCGGCCAACAATCTGGACTTTTGCCTGCTGATGTACGGGGGTACCATTAAGGTGAACGCCGTCTTGGAGAACGAGGTCAATACTTCGAGGGAGGTCTTCTGAGTCAATCACCTCTCCCGAGGGTCTGGAAACATATTCTGCAACTTCATAGGCAATCAAATTGAATTGCTTCATCAGAGCTCCTAGTCTTCTAAATCGTCCGTTAAAATTGTTACGGTTCAAGTCGACAGTGATACCTGGTGGCAATAGGTGTCTGAATCCTATTCTACGAATTTCGCGCTTAATACGCTTTTGGAGCGAACCCATACTTGCTTTTTCAATCCACCGCTCAGCTGCCATGCCCCACGAATGACTGACCAATAATGGTTGGATGTTAGCCACAGAAGGTAAGATCACCTTACGCCCATCGCGAAGCTGCAAAAGAGCTGATTGAGTATTGTTTGAATCTAACTGGAGAAGACTTACCATCAAGGGGCCCCTTCGGGAGTTGAAGGCGATCATAGACGGGTGATCAAGTTGCCGCAGAGGTGCTAATATGATTCAGTTTCTCAGCACTTGTTTCAGACAGAAGCAATTCAAAGCCGAGGATCTGATGCCCGCGCCACTGAAATGAACAATAGAGACACAGCGACCTTCGCACCAAGTGCGGTGAGTGGGTAATTCCGTCTGATTTACTTGAAATTCTGCTTGAATTGGTGCGGTGTTGCATACGGACCTAAAGACACATTCAGCGGTAATCAAGTGTGCAGTGATTGATGGTCATTGTGACTTACTCATTCGCGCACCATTCTTTTTTACCATTAGAGTGGGTGGCGTACAGTCCTCATCATTGCGGACCGGTGGGGCGTGTCAGCCAGTATGAGTGTGCACACTGTTGAAGCCGTTCTCAGCCTTTTTGTTGAAACGCGTATGCGACAAAAAGTGGTAGAAAACGAGTAATACGAAGGATATAATACAGTAATGTCACTTGCCCGCTTCAACAACTGGTGCAGAACGACTTTGGCACCGCGCCAAACGCAGCCGCACTGACACGCCCCACCGGTCCGCAATGATGAGGACTGTACCTGTGAAGCAAGCCCGATACTTGTAAGCCTCCGCCCATTCGGTTACCGCGGAATATATCTTCAACTGACTCCGATACTGATAAATTCTAGATGAATACGGAGATTTCTCGTGCATTTCGGCAACTCGATTCGTACGCGTTTTATACTGCATTCCCTCAGTTGATCTCTCGCATAGTGCACCCTAACGCGTCAGTTTTTTCAACGCTGAAGGTGAGGATGACCTTCTCTGTTTTTTCTTATTTTTCTAAAGTCAAACCTTTGTTAGCTGACATTGCTTTGCTTACGGTCAGCTCAGTTCTGCATAAAAACTATCGCTTTTAGGCCATCTTAGCTGATCTTATCTGCAAATATCCCCATCAGTGCATATGGCAGTCAATTGCTGTCTACAGAACTGGTCCCTGGCAGAAAAGTATTCGACAGGAAAGGTTGGAATTGAAACTTTTTGCGGCGTGACCCTCCGAATCGAATCCCTGTTATTCTTAGAATAAACGCGTGAGCGAACGCATTTGCGTCCGCCTCTTCACTTGTCTCTGTGCTCTCTCATCCCTTCGCCGTCTGCTCTCTCATCTAGGCCCTCGGTGTTGCTTCGCCGCATTTTCGTATTGCGCTCAAAATTCGTTGCAGAGCTGGTTTCGTTGAGAGCATTTTTGGCTGGATCTCAAACCTTCGAGAGTTCCCTCACTTTATTTGTTGCTAACATGAAATATGTACTTAACCCGTAGCTCGCAGTACTACGTTGCTTCAGATGTTCTCAAGTATTCGCTGTGGTGAAGAATAAGCGACACAATATGGATCAACTTATCGACCAGTATGACTACGTGGCTGCCGCTTTGATCGAGTTTGTTGATTTTGCACACTTTTTCTTTAAAGCTGGTTACAGTGGTGACCTAAAGAGAATAGAACATCTCTTGTCTCTGATGGTTGAAGTAATTCTATTTCCAGATTGGCTGAGAAAAAGGTGAAGAATTGTGGCTCATTCTCTGACCTGCCTCGTGTTTCTCCTCGTCTCCATAACTTCTTTACGTCCGGCGAGCTGCAGTGTGGCATGCTTAGTAAGTGAAGTCTCATTCAGCAGACTTTGGAAATGGGCAGGAGATGCCACTGGTTTCAACCCTGAAGTACACAGCTCTCTTGCCATTGCCCCATCCCCCCTTCGTACACCTCTTCTCCCGTTTACGTAGTATCTCAAACCCTTGGGCATGGTGCTGTCACGAAATCATGTAACGTTCAGAATACAGATAAAGGACAGTGGCTGCCGAAGGATTGAATTGTTCAAGAACATGTGGCCGAGCCAGGATATGAGTTTTCCGAGGCGGGATAACTTCTAGAGCGAGCCACGTATCATTCCTGGAAAGCTGGATTGAGTGAGGGTCACAAAGACCATAGTATACCATAAGGACGAGAGGGAGAAAGGCAGAGACTGGCGCATTCAAAGAGTTTAACGCTCAATTGTCCATGCGGGCCCCATCCCCTCCGCGCCTTGCTGCTGATAGCGTTGTGGGTTTGGAGCTCTTTTGAAAGACCTTACAGTTGTAAGGAGCTTTCGTAAGTATGAGCCTCAGTTTTGTGACCCATGTGAATCATTCAGTGGGAGCAAGAGATCGCGGCTTGTCAGGTGTCCGTACTGTGTCACCTTCGATTATGATTCCGTTGACGGAAATGATGGAACATGCGCTACCGAAGGAACATAATGACCAGGTTATTTACAAATTTATTCCATACTGATACTTAAGTATTTATGCTCATTTCTTGTTCCTCTCTACAACTAAGCAAGTCGAAAGAAGGCAAGTCTTGACCAGGCGTCTCGAACGGACTCACGGCTTAAAGCGAGTGCGTTAGATGTTAGATTGCACGCGAGTGCGGCCTTAACCTCTCAGCTTGCTGGCTTTATGCTTTCTACTACAAAAAACGAATATAGGCTCGTGTTTATATGGTGGCTCACATTTGGACTTGTTTCCCAAGATTCTTTCGGAAATGTGACCAGCAATCAGGTCTATTGCTCAGGAGGTCCACGTCGGAGGTCCGCGGTGGGTAAAGAGGTCCACTTATGGCGTGTGGCCAAAGGTGTGCTCGTGAGTACCATAGCACGAGCTAAACTAGGTATAAGCTACGAACGCACACAATTGGTGGGAGAGCGAAGGAGAATGGATTGTACATTGTCTTCATGGGATGGGAGGGGCGAAGAGGCCTTACTTATCTCGCCATCCACCCTCTTTGTCTCTCTCAACGGAAACGTAGTTTGTGAGTGTGAAGCGGAAGGGGTCGTATTTCGAACAAAAGTGTTCTATCGCGAGGAGGTTCTGATCATGCTCGACGCGCAATGCACATGATCTACGTCCCGTAATGGGGTCTTCTGATATCGGCAGTCGACCGCAAGAAGGGGGCGAGTAGAAAAATGTCTCAGATATTGGTGGCAATTAGAGTCCATAGCTCCATTTTCGCGCCAATGGAGGTGTAGCAGAGGAAGCGTCGCCTTCTATTACAAAGCTTTTCAAGGCGCGACATGCTAGGGGGTATCTTATCTATGGGCTTTTCAGGCGATTCTCAAGGAGGGCACATTGTAAAGTACTAAGTGCCTGTGAAGGGCGTGGCTAACTTGCTCCATTTTACAGAATTACAAGAACTTGCAGCTACTTTGATGATACCTGTCAGTTAACATTAATTAGTAAACCCAAATAGCGGTAGTGCAATGCCTCTCTCAAGCCGAAGCGCCCTTTCGAGGACCTAAATAAGTACATTCTTGATTATTTCATTTGATTGTTTCATTTTAGGAGGGGTAATTTTCTCGAACCATCGAGTTGAAATTGCTTCACTGAAGATGAATTGTTTCAGGTGTGGGCCCGATTTTCACATTGTGATGGATACAACTACTACACCAACCGAATCGCTCACCGAATTACCTGAAGTGTTCATCGCTAATGTCGATCCGGATTACCTTGTACGTTGAGCTCTTCGCTACCAATGGTCCCTGGTGCATGACTTCCAAGCTCAGTATGCAGTTTACTTTTTTGAATCCATAATCCGGAGGTTTTTAGGTGCTGAAATCCCTGCTTAAACCCAAACGAATAGCGCTTCGAGGTGGCGACGGACGTCGATATTTAATTATGTGCAAACCGAATGATGAGTTACGCAAGGATGCTCGTTTTATGGATGTGAACAGGGTAAGAATCGATGGGTTTTATATATCCATAATTTGATTAAGAGTGGCGCAAATTAATTAGAGTGGATGTGGTTCGTGGCCCTTTCCCTGTTTTCTGTCCCGAGGCGTCCTTAAATGTGTGCGCTGGCGAGGTTTATGCCAGAAAATGAATACTAAAATGATTCATTAACACTGATTTCATTCCTGCTCCCCCGCTGTTGTTTCGGTTTCCAGAGCTCTTTCCGCCCTTTCGGGGACGTGTCTTCCTAGTGAGTGAGATGAGTGAGGGGGGTGGGGGGGGGGACATAGCAGTGTGGAACAGGAAGCTTCCCGGATGAGAGTTAAGTAGAAATCTGAAAGAGCTGTCAATCGAAGATTTCGTCGCTTTGCAGTCCCTTGCTGTATGCGCGCACACATTCTCTTCCCTTTCAGATCGAATGAGTTAGGTTGAATTATATGAAGCCGTATCACGCCTTTTGCTGGAAATAAGTGAAATGAGAGTGAACTCTATAACATTGATTTCTGCAGGAACCTATAGTAAGATAAGTTATGCTCGTCGCAGGACGGTCCAGGACGAGTCTGTTAACCAGCGACCGATCCGAGAAAACGTGGCTATCCTGGGTGGAAGTCGATCCGGGGCATGATACCATACAGATCTGCGCCACTTGCCACTAAACCGTTGTTGTTTCCACCAACAATATATGTATGACATCAATAAAAATAATTTTCGAGATTTCAGTTGTCCGAAGGGAGGCCCGTGACAATATGCTGATTTTTTGCGATATTGGTGGCGTTGCTCCGAACTGATTATGCAGTTGTTCCCGGATCTGCCAGACAGAGATAAATTCTTTCAAAAAAAGCATGTTTTTCCTGGCTTCCTCGTGCAGCGGCTTCTAAATCTCGTTATACCCGCGTTGCCTCTACCTGGAACCAAATGACGATTTGGAGGGAACTGTGGCTACCCTGAAAGCAGCCGAGCTGATTCTTCTGTCTATCCTTTTTCCAGTGTCTTACTTTGTTTTCCGAAGGGAAAGATGAAGGAGGTGGGCTGGATGTTTTGGTTATTTTTGCCTGATTTTCAATATGTATAACAAGTCGAGAGAGTGTTTGCTGTTACAGATAGATGAACAGAGCCTGAATGAGTGCAAAATAGGCGGGATTGCCCAGCCGAGCCACTCTTCAGTGGAACACTTGAGCGTCTCACCTACTTCGGTTTAGGGCTTCCGTGTTGTTGCTTAGCTTTTTCGGTAGACTCTCCACTTTTTCGTAATAGAAACTCTCCAGTTTTAGCGAGTATGCGACAACCAAGTTGGTGGGTAAATACGATTTATACGTAGCGATAACGATATGATACAGTATATCGGCTAGAAAAAGGAAAAGAAGGGCTGGCGTCCTGCGCTAGACCCATGGCTGAGAGCCCACCATCCGCGGCGAACAAAAGCTTGATCTGTATGGAATGTGCTCTGAACCAGCAGGGGGTGCATCGAGGTCGGTTCCCGCTTGGGAACCCTGATTATCTTGAATACAGGCAGCTTTTTTTAAAGTAAACTCTATTTCTCTGTTTTAAACTGGCATAGGGTGACTTCCTGAACTTCAGTTGAGATGAATATCCACGGGAGACATGCTTTCTTTCTCACTCTCATGCATTTTTTGGACCAGACACTCAGACTGCGAGATATTTAGATTTACTCTATAAATCACACTGAAATGGACAACCACTATAATACATCTCTAATAAATTGAACGTCTCTCTGACTAACACTTCACTAACGAATAAATAAATAAACATTTGTAACATTGACTCTCTGACACAATACATGAGAAATGAGCGTGCGGTCGCGGAGCAGCTTGCATGAGCCAGGCATGCAGCACATGCCGATCGCATCAGATGCGCGATTCCACTTAGTAGCAGCCGGTTTGGCTTGTACAGTAACTATACTGATAGATCTAGTGATCCTTTTTTGTGCTATCTTTTTTAGTCAGTAAAAACAGAAATGACAGTTATTTGTTAAGAAACAGTCAATAAAAAAAAAAAGCGAGGGGAATGTCTTTGTCATACACTGTACATGTTGGGTTTGTTATGAAGAATAGAAAAGAGCGGGCATTTACAGCGCCATATAAATTCTCTATTTATAAATATCGTTGCTCTAAGATGAGATCTCAGCGTTTTGATCGGCATATTGCTGAAAAGAATTCTTTCAATAACACTGGTCTTTGTTAGCGAACTACATTCGATATCCCGAAGATGGAGAGGGCGTGGCTACAAACTCCAATTAAACATTGCGCAAGATGCTTCCGTGGTATAGTATATTTATTTGAGACTAAACTGCGTACTGACAACTGGTCAGAGCTGCTTACTATTGTCGGAGTGACGCAAGCACGCCTCCGCACTTCGGGAATCCAGAGGCGCAATTCTTCTAAAGGTATCTTACCTTTTTCTCCCTCTACCAATCAGTCGTATCAACGGTTTCCAATGGCGATCATTTCTTTTTCCAACTGTGAACGAGCCAAGTGTGTGTGTATATGAGAACAAGCTTCAGTCTCTTCGGCATAGTTGCTCTCAAAGTGTTCTCGATGATTAGAACATTTTTGATGTTCAGGAAGTGGAGGAATCGTTGAATGGGTTCGCGAAAGTCCCTTATAGAGGTGTTCTGCAGCCACTTTTTGAAGAGAAAGGAGATCCACTCCCAGATGCGCAGTGGTAAGAATTTAAATGCGCAGATAAATGCTGGTATTACGCGTGTTCTTCTTCAAGATCCGCCGAAAGGGTAAAAGATGAACCAGATCGGTCCACTCACATTGAATATAAGGCAGATTTGAAGTCCAATAAGTGCATAATGTGCTATCTTTGCACTCTTGCCCTTGGTAAAAAACCATAAAGGGGTGAGGGATCTGGCATTTTTGGTCTATATAGTGACGTATACGGGGCCAAACCGATTTACAGTCCAGGTGTTTTTTCTTTCCGGACAGACTTTACTAACAATAAGTGGGTACGACTAGCGAGCGTGGGAATCTAGCAAGGAGGGGCGGGGGAAAGAGGAAGAATCGTTTTCCGGCCTGTAGAGTAAAAGTGGTGATATTCGTTTTGTGTACATGGTTTCCCGCTGTTTCAGGTGTGGCAGATGCGCTATAACACCCCGCCACTCAAGGCATTGTTATTTGGGATGAAACTCTGTAAAGGGGCTTAGGGTAATAATGAGAATGAGAGGCGGGGGGGAGGAGGGGATGCTAGGTATACCAGAGGAGGAACTTATTGAGGCGGGCGTCCACTCGCGATAGGATAGCTAAAGCCGGCAATTTGGCATGGTTCGAACTGTGGATAAATTGATACACGGACCGTGCACTACAATGTTCTACACGTTTCCGTCAATCTAGTATCATATTATGGCGAATTTGCCGTTTCTCCCCAGTCTTCTGGGCTCTTTCCGACCTTTTCTGGCCCTTTTCGAACTCACGATGCTAAGTCTGCGCTAGGTGGATTAGGGATGACATGGGAAAGATGCCTTTGTGGAAATGAGATATTGAGACGATGAAGATAAAGATTATTTTGTCCGAGCCCAACGTGGAAGAAGGTCAGTGCTGGGTGGATCAATTTCCTTGGGCAGTAGAGGGTTGCGCTCATTACGGTAATCCCACTTTTGTCAGTCAGTCTTTTTCAAGCCTCACTCCCTGGTGGACTAGCCCAATTTTTCCAGTATACTCTCCTTGTCCTGATTTCCACGCATACATGCGCAAAAACTTTTATTTCAAAAGTCGATACAGAATCCTTACCCTGGCCACGTGCTCCCATTCGCCAAGCATATGAAGCACTTAGCATTTACTGTGGGCGATTCTGCGGCATACATATTTTCAGGTTTACCAATTGGAATGCAACCGCGCCAATTGAGGATCGTCTGGAAAAGATGCGGTCAACGTTTTACCGGCGTTACCCATTGGTTATGGCTGAATGGTTCAGGTGTGAATTCTTATAACTACTTTCCTTCTTACTCTTCTTATTCTCTCGCTTGAGTGGTCCTAACAAGGGAGGTCGTTCAGGGCGTGGTGCGCTTTTCGAAAACGGTTTTTTGCATATTGTAGGGGCTCATGCAAGGACCTGAAAAGTGTGCTTCATTTTCGCTGCGCGCTTCCAGGGTGAGAAACGAGTGAAAAGAAATCTTTGGAATCTGCTTCGTTCTGGGCCTCTTTACGGCGTAGGTCACTTGCAACTTTGACCAGTTGCTGAGTGGGGGGTCCTTATAAAGGGGCTATTTGAATCGAAGCGAAAAATCGCCGCAAGTGAGCTTCCAACTTGGGTCATGTGCTCAAGGGTGAACGGCTTCTTGCATGGTTTCATCAACGATAAGAGCGCTAGCAGTGTCGAGCATCGGATGGCTAGCGGATAAGTGGATGGTTTCGCAATCGGACAGTGAGGGGTGGGGTTGATGGTTCGGCTCCCCTTGCGTCGTGGCTTTTTGCATTTTTTAGATTTCGCTGTTCTCGCTTCCATTAGTGTCTGCGCATGAATATAACTCGGAAGATTTCCATTTATGGGCACATTCTGAGTAGCTACCCTCATAAGTTCGGTGCTATAAAGTATTTCGAATTTGCACCATTGAACAAGAAATTGTTGCTGGACTTTGGTCTTCATGGACTAGACTGTGGATCTGATTGCGAATTTAGTAAATTCTGGTGTGGTGTCAATTATAGCCAGTTCGGGGCCACATCTCCTTTCCACTGATTCGTCATGTACACCAATGTAGGGAACGTTCACCGCTATTCTGTCGCCAAATTGCGTGGACGCCAAGAATATTTGTTACATTTGTAATCAGGGCCACTGATTACCACTAAAAACGAATTTTCAGTCAAAACAATTGTTTTGACCTTCTTGGGTTTGCTTATTGGGTTGTGTCGGTGTCCGTAGCGTCAACGATACGCATCGCTGTTACGAAGATGTGAAACTCCGCTCACACTGCCGACCAAATGGTCGGCCCAACAACCCGAAAAAGTCAAGAAAAATTTTTTTCGCTCAAAACTTGCTCCTAGGGGTAATCGACAGTCCTGATCACGATTCTAGACTTTATTTTCGGTTCCAGTGCCATCTGGCACCGGCATAGCGCCGAAGAGCTGAGTCTGTGCATACTAACGAATTCGAACGAAAAAGCAGTTTACTCGCCAAAAAGTAGGATTGTCAATTTATCAGTGAAATGTTTTCGTTAGCAGCGCAATTAGTTAGAACAACACTGATCAAAAAATGAAATTGTAGAAAAGCAAAATTTTGTCCTCGTGGGATCCGAACCATCGACCTATTTTTTATGTTTTTTTTTTTATTCGTAGAAGCGCGCAGCGAAAATGAACCTCAGTTTTCTGGTCCTCGTATGTGCCCCTACAATATGCACAAGACCATTTTGAAAAAGCTCACCACGCCCTGGAACGACTCTTGTAAATTTGCGGCGTCGCTCATCTGATTTCTGCGGGTTCTTTGAATTTTCAATTATGTACTGGTAACACTCACGATGCTTTGCCGTTCCAGCCTCAAAGCGTTTCGGTTCTTGTAAGCTATCGTCTCGCACTACTCCAACTGCTGCGCGAGCGAGAATCGTTTTTGATGCACGCACAGCTTCAATTCTCAAGGGCTAACTGGCTTGTCGCAACATCGACAGCTTTGATTTCTCCTCGTAGAATACTTGATTCGTGCGGGTCATGGATGAGCTTGGAGACTCTCTGAACAATCCTTTAAGTAGAATGGTCGTAATACTTCCAAGCCGTGCGCTGAACAACCACGGTTCGACGCAGGCGGTCGCGACGCTGCTCCGCTGAGTCGTTGTCGCGAACGCGTGCATCTGAGTAAACCGTTCAGGGGTATGTGATCATGTCGTCGTAATTTAGCCAGCAACTGATGCGCTTTGCACGCGCCCACAAATAGCGTAGGTTGTGAAAATAGGCAATGTAACCAAAAATAGCCATAAATGTCGTTGTCCTCTTGAGATTGAGTGATTCAATTAGCAGGCTAACTTTCCACACAGGGCGCGGCATGTGAGCGTGCTTGAAAAAGTCCACGCTCACAGCCACCGTGAACAAGCGCGGCAAATTACGAATGCCTTGCGCGTCTCTCACTGTTTTCAGGTCAGTGCTGGCTTGTGTCGTTCACTCTTCATCTTAGGGGTGCAGGGGGGGGTGAGTCTACCTGACTACATCTTACCACAGCACTACTCACATTGCTTTGGCGAGTTTTCGTGGCAGTTTCCTTGTTAGAGGAGTGGTCGTTGATGTTGCGGTTGACTGTTCGATGACGTCTTCCATTTCCATGAAAGCACCTCCACCAGATGACTGCTCACCTGTGGGCGTGCTGGCGTCACGAGGGGTTATCAACTAGCTCTAAATGGAATAACCCTAAGAGTCCGGAAGGTCGAATGAGTAGATCAAAAGTTCCTGGTGTTCACGCTTATTCCAGGTGCTAGGTGCATCTTCTTCGTTGACGTCGTAGTCTTCGTCATCTGAAATTAAGTTTTTATTTATTTATTAAGTTAACTGAAATAAACTGAAATTGCTCCCTTAGTTTTCAGAAATTGTTTTTGCTCTACTAGGTCTGGGGTGGTCAAGAGGTCCGAGTTGCGGCTGCGCGGTGAATGCAAGAGGTGTCGTGTGCGCGGGCTTTATATGAGCCGCAGAGAGGATGAGTAATCATAGCTGCTCCGTACGCGCAAACTAGTCTGCCGCGACGGGAGTCTGGAAAAAAAAAAAGGAGGATTTTTTGGCCCATAACACTAACTTGATGCGATCGTACTTATAAGACCCCTGTTTTTTCACAAAAGAGGCTTTGGCTCAGTCCCGCTCTTTGGACTTGCTCGGAGCTAGCTGAAGGTTCCCGGAAACGTCTCACCCAGAAGTGAGTGAATCTTCAGCGCTTAACATACTGCTATGGAAGGAGTGAATAACTTGCCGCTGAATTTGGACTTTCTTGATCAGTTTGGATCAGCTTTGAGATTTCCATATCCTTATTGCAGAGGGCCGATTTGGCACGAGTTTCCAACAGGGCACGATTTCCACAAGGTTTCTATGGTGCGGGCAAAGCGCTTTGCCTCCCATAACCCGGACTGGCCATCACAGTTTCCGGAAAATGTAGCTCTTTAACGAGGAAAATGTGGGTATTTTTTCGATCCTCCAATCTGCCTATTTCATTACTTAACGCGCAATGCGGCTTGTGGAGGCTGGAGCACCAAATGGTGTAGCAGCAAACGTCTCCTAAGTAAGACTGTGAATTTCAATAGTGACCAAAGTGGCTTACTTACACCTTAAGTTAGCTTCAGATGAGTTTAAGGCTTTGAGACCGGTGATAGAATGACAAGCAATGGAACTAGCGAAAAGGCAAAATGCCTCTCTCAAGCCGAACAGCGCCCTTTCCCTTCCCTTTGCCCCAAATGCATAGCTTACACGTTCTCATCCTCTCAATGGCTCTGCGTTTATAAGTCTTTTCTAATAAAGATGGAGAGAAAGGTTAAAGAGATTGTCATTCAGGAAAAGGAGAGAAAGGTTAAAGAGATTGTCATTCAGGAATAGAAAATCGTCAAGGAAAAAAAGGAAAGGGGAAAAGAATGATGATGTGGGAGAATGAGATAAATACGTTATGCTTATGCTTGGTTATGTTTCCTTTCTCCCATCTCTTTCTATTTTTCTCTTTTCCTAACGGCTTTTTATTGTGCCTTCGAAGGCAGGACATTCCTTCTCTGAAGAAAACGAACATTCCGCGATCCCGATTCTCTCGGAAGACGCTTTTTCGCGGAAAATGTGAAGAGAAAAAAGGTGCGATTCTAGGTAAAGGACCGCTGACAGTATCACTGTATGAGTCCTTTGGACCTGCTCTTTTTATGCCAGCAAGGCGGTATCCTGCTGCCGGCTCGCTAATCGCTTCTTCACGCATCCAATGTTAATACATCTAACACTTATAAAACGAAAAACAAGGTTAAAAACTGAACTCATGAAGAAAATAGACGGGACACCTACGGAAGCTTCAAAACTGTCATTTATAAGGGCTCCAGCGTCTTCATTACTCACCGTGAAGCCGCGAAAGTGGGACAATTTCAGAGACTGTGGACCATACTATTCGTACAAGGAAGAACATTCACGATTTGGTTGGGCGCGAGAACTGGTTTTATCGGGGTAAGCTTCCGGTGTTGATCTTTCTTCTGGGATGCGCCATGCATTTTGCTTACAACCGGAATCTTGGGTCATTTTAATGCGATTTGGCATGAACAAAGCATGGCTAGGGACAACCAGCCTACAGTCAAATAGGTGTTCGTCCTTCAAGGCGTTTTCCGTACCTATTGCATGACCGCGGAGCGAACGTAGGCTTGGTTGGCCCGATCGGGTGGCATTTGACACTTGGACCCTCCGGCTCTTATATAGTATGAAACTTGTAAATGTTTACTTTGCAAAGTGCAATAAAAGTTCATGAAATATCTGTGTACTCACGTAAACTCAGTAAACCGGAACCGTTGGCTTTGTTTTTGCGACATTCATACAATTGGTGCAGGTATGTTGGCAGGCTGTTTAGCACCGCCTCTTGTCCTTCATGTATTCGGGCTCGCTAAATAGTAATTTACCATGAACGAAATTCTGAAAGGCCCTTTCCTAGTGCCGTTAATGCTCACCTCGTGCTTTCGAACGCGTTTACAATCGGCTCGTAAACGTTCTTCAATCTGTTTCTCGGTACGCTGATAAAACCCGAGGTTGGAGACTTCTTTTGCGAAATGCCGTAATAAACTCCTCTTATCGGAATGGCCACCACATTTTCCAGCTGCAATGAATAGAAGCATGAGAAAAGAGGCTGAAAAAAGGGGCGACTAAGTGGACGGACACTCACGTTCTCGTCCTCGCCCATGGTACTCTTCGTAGGAATCGCAGTAGAGCCGCATGAGTAACTTCAGCTCGCTCTCGTGGAAAGGTGGTGCTTTCTTTCGGTCTTTCATGTTTGAACTGCTGAATGAGAGACTCAAAGACCAGGAAGGCTTACTGGAAAGTCACTAACTAAAGAAGTGTCCCTATAAGGACTACCTTTTCAATAACTCACTCAGGAAAGTCAAGGTACATAGGCGCTGGCCTGACCACGGGAAACCGTCACAGCGTGGAAAACCCTTTGAATGAGAAGCACAATAGGTATAATTGGGTTAATGTTGAGATCAGGTTTGGCGAGCGGTTGGGTTCAATACAAACATACAAATAGACGGCCGACTGGCCCCAACGGGAGTGAGAGAGTTGTGGTCAGCAAACCGCGCACAAGCGAAGCCACACCGCCTCGATCGATGGGTGGGGGGTGTGAGTGGCTGGCGGGTTGGGCTGGACTGGGCTGGGTGCGCGAGGGCGCAGAAACCCACTCGAGGACACCTAACCCGTGGGTCACAGGTGTGGCTAAACTAGATGGCTCCGCGATCGATGAGTCGCTTTGGGCACTCATTTTTCAGGCGCGCATTTTCTCATCAATGAGGAAGAATTCTATTTACGATTCTTTTCGTGAGAGAGTTCGTCGAAGTTCCCGTGAGGTTCGTGGGTGCCCTGCCTCTGACATCCCTAAGAACTCTTCCAGGGGCAGCTGTGAGCAAACTATGCGTCGAGCTAAAACTTATGAATGAAGTAGTTAATCGTGAGTGCACTTCCGATTTTTTTTCATATTTGATGGGAATTAAAATGGCTCGCCGCCTCTGTCCTCCCGAGGGATTCTGACGGGTAACTTTTTTAGGGGGATCGGGCAGAGCCACGGGGAATTGGAAGCTGAAGGAAGGGGAACGGAGAAGGAAGAATGTTGAGTATTTTCCTCGACCCTCTTTTCTTTCGACTTAGGTCCTGTTATGTGGACGTGCCGCATCTATATAGGACCGCCTCCCTACCGACCGAATATGGACCCCCTGATGTGGACAAGAGTGAAGGAAATCGTTTTGTGTGCGGGTGCCTAGAAGGGCCCTCCTAGGAATAACTTGCTCGGCATGGCGGAAGGGGGGGGGGGAGGGAGATGTTGGGTATTGTCCCCGGGATGACTTGGAGGACTTGGACTTCTCTTGTTTCACAAACGCTATAAAGGGGGATCAGGTTTGCTCGTTGTTGGGAGGGAGGGGGGTCGTATTTGTCTCTGAGAGGAATTTGCGGCGTTGGGAAAAAATTTTCCCAGTTGTTGACTTTTCGCGGTTTTTCCCGTTTCACTGGTGTTATATACCTCCCCCCTCCAAGTTTTTCGAGACACGCCGGAAAAACTGGAAAGAGTAATAGGAAGTTGGGAAAATCTAAGAAAATGGTAGGTAGGATTGGGAGAGGGGGGGGGGGTCGTATCAGAGGATGGAATTAGGAGGGGTCGTATTTTGCAGGATTTATCACAACGCAATGGCGTGCCCTGCTCGGAGGACGTGAGGGTGGGGGAGAGGAATAAAGTAAGATACCGTGAGCCCCTCGAGCGCTTTTCAGGAAGGAGAGTGCAGGTAGGAAAAGAAAGGAATTAGGAGCATATAAAGGGCTTGAAAACCCGAACATCGATGGAAGAACGTGCGAATCTGCCAGAGCGGAGTGAATAACATCTCGAACGATTCATAAAGAGAGCGACTGCTTCTAAAGAGTCTGGCCCTGATTTGAATAAGTTAGCCAGCCGGCGGCGCTTATGATTACGGCCGTCAAGGCTCTCTGAAGGCATCCACATAAGTCTTGGGTTACCGCCTAATGGCGGCTAGCGAACGGGGGTTGAATCGATTGTGGCTGGCTGACTGGCTGGCTGGCCGGTGTGCGGGTGAGTGGCTGAGAGGAGACGGGGCGACCACGGGGTTTAGCGCGGTTTCCACAAGGACGACCCTGATATCGATGGCGCTGCGAGGCGCAGAGGGCTCTATTGGCCCGCTGACTAGGAGTCTGATGCCGAGGAGAATCAGAACCTCATATTCGTTATTGGTTCGGAGGTTTCGTGGGGTGCTCGCCTGGGGACCACTCAAATGGCGTAGTTTCTAGAGAAAATGGAGAAGTGGGCAGAACTCACTTCATTTCTGAAGGTTCGGCGCTAGAATTGCCGTTGGATCGTCGCCCATGAGAAGAGCTCGCCTTTGGCCAGTTTGGGTGCTGGCGACGGCTGAAAAAACAGAGGTTGTGAGAGGGCTCCCAAAAAATGGGAAAAATAAGGGCGAATTAGGAAAGGACGGTTGCTCGCCTAGAGTCTTAAATAAAGAGTCCTAAAATTCCCTTTTTAGTGGAGACGCGCACATTCATCCATATAGGTCTCGATTCCTTTTATGAAATGACTACTATTCCACATGGCTACTGTTCCAAAGCATTTTCACCTAGCGTTTCTCAAAAATCGATAAAGAATGAAATAATAGTGCTTACCCTGAAGATTTCCTACCCATCGTTGACGTGGAAGGATGCCTCTTGTCAATGAAACAACAAACGAGAAAGTGCAGAATCGCCGCCTATAGTTGGCTGTATAGCGCGCTTTAGCAGGTCGCTGACCCAGATAAACGCACCAGACTCAGTCTATCTGTTTGTTTCTTGTCTTTTGTCTTCATCTGACATTTGCTAACGAACAAGTTTCTTACCGTCATTAATCCTTACAACTAACTTTATCTGCTCAGGTTCTACATACACATTGGCGAGAAGCGCTGCTTTGAATAAATATTCATAATGCGTCAATATTCTGGCCGCGAAATCGGTCAAATTGCAGTAGACGTCGATTTGAAAATTGCGGTTTTCGCGGCCTTAGCGAAGGGAGGTGCCGGCGGAAAGGGGGGGGGGGGCCCGCTCTGCGCGTTACTAGTCGCTATTGTTACCTCATGTTACACAGCTTTATTTCCCGGCGGATGAAGGGCGTGTCACGTTGGTATGGTTGCCCAAGCGTAGCCCGTTCCTCTTGCCAGTTGCTAGAAGAGGTATGCGACACAACTGGTACCAAACAAGTGATACGAACAGTATGATACATCTTTTCCTGCTCGCTTTAATAGCTGTGGAGCACGGGTTTGCAACCGCCAACTGATCCCGTCTTGACACCGCAATTGTCGTCTACACGAAACACTTTAACAGGGCCTCACCTCTCGGCTCTGAAAAACCGTTGTGGACTCCGAATACCGGTACATGAAGCCAGAACTTTCACAACAAATCACAATTTATCCATATCGCTGGCTCCCACCGAGAGCGAGGTGCGTTGCGCCTATCAGTTGTGAATTCTTGTCACAAATCTACAATCTCCCCTGAATTCTTCCTCTAGTACGACCTCAGGTAAGTTTCGAGAATATTAGGCAGGATGGGAAGGAATCTATAACCTGCTTTCCCATCCTGAACTCTATTTTCCCAACTTTTGTCGTCAGCCGTGGGAGAGGGGCACAAACTTCCGATCAACTAGCTAGTTTTGTGGCACCGTCACCTAGGGGAAAAGGGGGGGGGGGGAGTTTGTGGTCTGTAATGCAAACGGAAGAATCAATATCAAAGAAATTCCTCTCACCATCAAATACGAACCTCGCTGTTTATCAGCGGACAGATAATCCTGCGACATCCCTCGTATCAATGGCCCAATCCACCAGTAAATATTGAAACTTACTGTCTTAGTGGACTAGGCGTTCTCACTCTGTGCTTGGACGATCCAGTCAGCGTTTAGGCTAATAACGACAACGGCAAAGACATCAAGTGCCAACGGGAAATATACAAAACATGCCTAGATTTCACGAGAAAGTTGAGATTCCACTAGACGCGCCTTTTGTCACGGGAGGGGATTGGTATACCATTGCTTCCTAGTTCTTGTTTACAAATCTCATTTCTTTGGAACTCGTGACCTTGTGAAGCTAACAATATCGTCTAGCACACCAATTCGATATCAACGCTCGTCAACTCGAGGAAAATTTACCTAGATAGGTCGGCACATCTATGGAAAGCACAATGCCCCCCCCCCGTCGACAAACTGCGCCCTACTAGACTTTTAACGCTAACAATTCTAGCTGTTCTTTTTTAAAAGTGCAGCTAGCGTTTGTCATTCGGAATGTTCTCAGTAATGCGTCAAGCACTCGAAAACTGGACGCACTGGAATTATTCCGCGGATATGAGTCAAATGTGGGCAATGAACGTGGGATTCTGCCATCGATGTGTAATTGCTGATGTCAATATCAAGCCCAGACCATAAATATAGACTGATGTGAGAAAAATTCTGGGTGAAAGAAAAACACGCAAGTGGCAAGTGTGCATTCAACATCTTTTTGGAGTAGGGCGCTGTTCGGCTCAGGGGGAGGGGGTGCTTTTAGCACTTTAGCTAGCTCGTGTTAACTAAAAAAATCTTATTTTGGTCAAAGCTGTAAACCCTTGTTAAGGTGCGAAATAGTGTAAGTGGAACGCTTCAGACAAAAGTATTCTCAGCTCTTCACAAGGTGATGTGCAGAACCCCTGACATCTCTTATTGCCAAACGCGCCCAGAATCGCAAAGCCCTGCGACTGCGACGTGGCTAGGACCAGAAGCTCGCGGAGGTATCTCTCGAGACTCGGCTAGTCTACAGCAACTTAGCCCATTAGGGAAACTAGTATGGGAACAGTGAGCCCTTGGCTGTCAAGAGCATTTGTGATCAAGTAAACCCCCTGGATTGGAGGTGGGCGTGCTGATCGAGCCTCAAAAATCACCAATGCGTGCTAAGTGGAAGTTGCTGTTTTCTGGATTCCTCGAAAATTATCACATAGGTTATTCTTCCTGCATCTCGTATCATCTTCCTTACAGTATAAACTACGCATAGTCCTCGGTAAACATTTACGCTAACACTGAGGTAGCGTTCAGACTTCGCGACGACAGCGCTTTGGTCGCGCGATTCGACGATCGATACGCATGCTTTCGGC
>MU940214.1:0-12346 GCA_036418165.1 Cooperia oncophora
CCATCAGCTTACCTGGCGCGCCAGAAGGATTGCTCCTTCCAAGTGATTGTGAGTTAGAAAGGGGCAGAAAAAGAGACTGCTCCCCAGAACGTTGAATTGAAAAAAACATTCATAAAGTCTTCCGGTAGTCCCACGAAGATGATTCTCTCAAATTGAGGCGTGCTGCGGTTTGTCTCTCACAACAGTCGAACACGTTTTCCTGTCCTTCCCCCTTTACTGCCATGCAATTAACGGCAGTGGTTTCGAAGAATATGGGCAGAGAAGTTCGGAATATGACAGCGCCGTTTTTTCGCAGTGGAGCGTCGGAGTTGGAACCGGTGCACAATTGCAGTGCCTTAGACTGCGATCGCCATGCTATTATTGGGCTAGCCCTATGAATATGCTATTTTTCTCGTAGAAAATTCTTTGGAGGGGGGGAATAATTTCTTGCAGAGCATCCTGAATCATTTGACATGTCCATATCAGGATTTCAATGGGATTTTATGCTCTATGAGAGCTAGCCCAGCTCATTGTGCTTTTCAAATATCAAATTTTGAAACATTGAGAACCAATATATAAGGTTTCCATTCAATGTTCTCTCCAGTGCTATCTATTTTCTCCTCTTTGCCGTCGCACATTTTTGTTTCTCACGAAGTGTGTCAATAAAACTGGGATTCTTTATACTGAGTTACTTGATATCGCAACAACCACTCGGGGCGGTGTCAGCCGTTAGCTGAAGTGGTGCAAGCCACCCCAAATGAATGCTACGAATGAACTAGATGTGAGGTATACTCTGGCAAAAATATATATAAATAAATAGCTGGGAAGTTCATATGTAGCGCTTATTGCTCTCTAGCCCTGGAGTCAAGTCGTGCCTCTTCATATACAGATGGGGGGGGGGGCAAAAAAAGAGCTTCTTCCTTCCTATGCTTTCGAGACCTCTAAAAGTTACGCCTATTATTAAGATTCTTATCGGACAAATTTCTACAGCCATATTGAAGAGCATATTAAATACTATCATGATACTCCGCCACAGCCTTCTGGAGGAGCGCCATCGAGAGATTCTGCCACGCGACCGTGAGTGGGTGCCTGAGTTCAGCGAGATCGTTGATTTCTCCGCCACTGTAGACCACCGTATTGAGCTCCGCCCGAACCAGCTAATTGAGGGGGTTTAGGTCAGGTACCTGCTCAGAGATTCACCTTACTTCAGCCTACTCAACGCCCCTTCCTTTCAAGTAGCAAGAGTTTTCCCAATGCCCTTGATTCCATGTAGGGTTTGTCACCCAATCCTTGTAGGCATGCTCAAATTTTCCAACAAGGACTGGGCACCGACAGGTGGAGAGGATTGTCTTCTCGAAGTTGCTCGATGTAAGCACAGCGCGTTCACATTAAGGCCGAGGCCCAGAAGGGAATATCGGTCGCTCCACCCAGGTACTGCGTCCGGTCCCCACATCAACTGGCGCCTTGGTGACTGAGTGAAGATGATGTCCTAGACCGTAGCGACGTTGACGGAGCTGCTCGATGATGGAGGTCTTCCAGATCGAGAGTACTGCTCTCCAGGTAGCTATCCATGGGGCGGACTACGAGCCAAGAAGCTTTCGCAGGCTGTTTGAGCAAACAATGAATCCAAAGGTCACTTCCCAGTCAGGCTGCGAGTGGGGCATGGACTTTCATAATCTCTTGGTGAACATCAAGCTGAAGGGCAGCTCCTGCTTATCGAGGAACATCTTGGGTATCTTCCGCCCTGGTACTCGTATCCACGTCCTCTGTCTGGGCTGCGAAAACTTTGCTGATATGTGACTCGGTCGAAGCGGTCTGTTTTTTTTGGGCCTTCCCCTTGTATAGTAGACATTTTCGATTTTGCTGTGAGATCAGTAACCCTCCTTCCTATCCTAATGGACTCACCTCGGAAGAGCGACAATTTCAGAGGCCGAAATAGCATCTCTCATTTCATTTTTGTTTTCTTTTTACAAAGAACATCCTCTAGTGACGTGGACCTGCCTTTACCATAACTCCTGAGTGTGTTCCGCTTCGGGAGCATGCAATGATGTATGAGCTTCTGCATAGAATTCGAAGGCAGTAAGGGTCGCGTATTGCTCGGCCTAAAATGGTAGATTGGTGCTATTTCACTGGGAAAGTGGCGGAAAATCGAGGTGACACTGTCAAAATCTGCAAAAGTTCTACAGTCCAAAGTCTTTGTTACGACTCAGAGAGCAATTTCGGACCAGTTTCCCGTTGGCATCGGGCCAATAACCGCTACGGTAGATAGGCTGCAGTACGTACTCATATATCCACCAGCAGCACCGCGGCCGCTACATGTCAATTTTTTGCTTCATATTGCACTTCGCAAATGGAACGATACCAGCATCAGCATCGGTCGTACATTTGTTGACGGGCGCGTGCTGTGGGGGTCCGGCTCGGTGCGTGGCAGCTTGGTAGGGTGCTATAAAGACACCATTCTCAGAAAAGGCAACGCCACGCAACGCTTGCTCAAGGGCGGCGAACTCTGTCCTACTAGGCGTATCAGTCCTACACGCCTTAGGGATTTATCGTGCCTGCTACCGATGCAGTCAGAGGTACAAAGCAGCGTGCACATGAGAGAGAGAAAGCACAAGCGAATGCCGATGCACATCCTTCTTCTCTATCCCTCGACCGGCATCTGTCTACAAACAAGCAGCCGTGATCATTCTTGTAACTCCTCATCCTCCATCCTCATCTTCGGTGTATAGGCGTAACTTCCATCCAGTGCCTGGAAGCGTAGGGCATTCCTCACATATCGCTACCTTCTGACCATTTCGTTTATTCTCGTCATTCTCGCGCTATTCAGCACCTCTATTGTCATTTTTAACTACCAACAATTTCGTGTACTTATTGCTCAGAGAGTGGGAGTGGGAGAAATTAGAAACAATGATTAATTAGTGCCTCCTAATAATTGGAAACGCGATGCGGAAGGCATCGCAAAGATGGCGTCAGCAAAAAGATTGACAGACTTGATTCCAACGACTTGTTTCTTACCCATACCCATCAACTTTGCAAGCAAACCTTTTTTTCTTGCAAGTGACTGCAGGGAATTTTGTCATCAACAAATCACCCACCATCCACTCTATTTGTCACACAACTTCATTCTCCACGGCATGTATTGCTCTTTGGTATTTGCTTCCCAAAGACAACACCAGTCCGCAGCAATCCCAATAAACTGGGCACTGAAAGCTTAGCAGTGATCGTGCAGATGATTATGTCATCAATACGCTAATGAAACCCACTTTTTTCAACCGCTGACGTAGCTTATTGCCCACTTAACGTAGAACGTGTTCTACTTATGAAAAAGATGAAGCCGTGAATGAGAAACCAGTTGGGGATTCAGGTGGTTCCGGCTTCAGGATATATAGTCTACCGAACCATAGGGACTGTAGTGATTTCCAATTGTCACCAAACGTCCATCTTCAGTCGATTTCCACTTCTCCTTTTGTTTGCTTACTCTTTGACTACTTCTATTTCTTACTTTGAACTGCAATAAGCCATAGGATGAGGAGATTTGTAGAGCAGAAGATGGCCAAAAGTCGGCTGCATGCATTCAACTTCTATTCAGAATCGTAGTTTTTTTGATGCAGTGCGTTCTAAACAACGAATTGCGGATTCCAGCCCATTTGCGAGTATCTTCAACTTGATGCTGTGAGGGGAAGTTTCGTTAGGCAGCGTTCAAACTTGTCGCGCTTAAAGGCAGTTGGCACGATGGTTTCCTACTCGGCCTAAAATGCTAGTAGGGCGCTGTATAGTGGGGAAATGGCGAAAGAACGGAGTGAAACGGTCAAAATCCGGCGAAGAAAAAGCCTCCGTTCTCAGTGACTTGAAAATCGATTTCGGACGAGTTTCCCGTACGCATCTTGCCAATCACCGCTACCGAAGATACGGCTGCATATGTGTACCCATATATGCTGTGGGCAATGGTTATGAAGCGGCCGTGATTGATGCAGCCGTCACGGCCGCTTCAACGCAATCCCGTTTGCTTCACAACTGCCGGCGCATCAGCAAATGAATGAATACGAGCGTCAGGAACGGTCGTCCGTTTGTGGGCGGGCGGGCAAGGAAGGCGTTTGGGACGGAATGTTGTTGCTCGAATAGGGCGTTATAGGGGTACCCTCTTCTGGAAAGGCGTCCACTCTAGTATTTGCCCGAGGTCACAGGAATTCTGTTAATGTCTACTCGTATAAATTCCAGCATGGCTGTGTAGCGATTTATACGGGCCACTGCCTTTGAAACGCGCGTTGAAAGCGCGCCCAAGTCTGAAGCGCATGCTAAACGAATTTTCCGAAATAGCCTTCCATCCTGCCTTATCCCGGAACCTAGAAACCGATCCTGAATATATCCCGGATGCGCGGCAGAGCGGACAATTCGCAGCAACAACGAGAGTGGCAGGTAGCTTCACAACTACGTACGTGGTCAGGAGCGCACCATGATCTGAGTAGAATGAAAGCACTGTGTTGTACACCGATTGGTTCTTAAAGACAATAGGCACGAATAAACTTTGGAGTGACAAAGAGCATCCTCAAGGCACAGAGGCAACACCGTCCATTGGTATCCGCCGATTCTAAATAGGGTAGCAGGGACTGCATTTAAGGATAAAATTGGCGGCGAAATATTGACGAGACGAAAATGTCAAAAAGTCCGCAAAAAAAGCCGTATGAATTTACAACGACTCGCAGTCCAGCGACTATTGGACGAGTTCCCCCCTATTTGGCATCGTGCCAACTGCTGCAAGTAGATTACGACTGAATATGAAGCGACAACCGTGCAGCATGGATATATGAATATCCATGCTGCACCGTTGCCGCTTCATATCAATCCCTTCGCTTCCTATTTTACTTTGCAAGTGAAGCAACACGAGCACTAAGTCCATTTCGGGACGGGCGGTCGGGTCGCGTCTGGAGCCGGTATGTTGCGGGGCAGCTCTGGCTAGACCGACTAAAAGGTACCGTTCGCATGGAAGAAGACATCACTCGGCGCCTGCCCTCAGGATGACGCCGGAAATTCTATTGGCTGGGCGTATTAATCTTAAACAGCGCCCGATTGAAATTAAGGCAGTGCCACTTGCTTAAAAAAAAAGCGTGACTGTGGTAAACTGACAAAAAAAACCAAGAGCGCCGATCGCGTTCTTCGAGGCTGTTTACTCTGGCCGTGTGGCCAGTTCTAAGGCGTCGCTGCGCTGTTTGGTCGAGGTGCGGCGTGGGAGCCACCTCCAACGCAAAACACGGCGTTGTTAGAGACCTTTGAAGAGGGCATCCTTCTTCCGAAAAGGCGAATACGTAGCCGCTGCTCCAATCGTGCTTTCTCTATCTCTACCGGGCATTCTACCGGCCTGTACTTAGCAGTGGGAATCTTTATGTCCTCTCGTTGTTTGGCGCTTTATCCCGATACAGGACCTCAACTAGGATTTTCTGAAAGCCAGTTCTTTTCTGAAGGCAGAACACACAATCACTTATAATTCTGCAATCTTCTCGTAAAAAGAGGTCATTTGAACTGTTACGAGCAACTATGTATTATAAGTTCCACTTCAGACGGTGGTAATTTAACGGCGGTATGCACAAGTTTTGTTAAGTGGCTCTGAATCGCCGATTGGACAGATGCCTTCATGTTGTCTTGCTCGTCTGTATGCTGTCTCGCTGCTTTGTCTTGCCTCTCTCTCTATATCCAAGTCGATTACTTGTCTCTGGCTTAGCAGAAGTAGGGCCTTATTTGGAGCGGGTTCTCTTTTTTTCTTCAGAAAGTCAACTACTACATTCGTTTCAGTTTCTAACCCTGCTACCCGCAGTTCCGCTGGCTCATCGCAAAGTCTGCCATCCCAGGCTCAAAGGCTGACCGCTTTGTAGCCTCATATTTAAAATCCTGTTGTAAATGGCCGGGTGAGCGTTATTCTGATGAGGAAGGTTCTTCTTCTTTCACTCAATCAGGGAAAAAATTTAGTTAGATCACACCCGTACACGTGCAAAGCTCCGGTGAAACAAGCTCACTTCCTAAACCCGCTCTGAAGGATGGCAATTTTATGGATGCAGCAAAAACTCGATGATGGGGGACTTGATGGAATAAAGCAGCTAAAGGGAGCTAACAATGTACTGTAGCTGTCTACGTACTTGTACCTTTTCCGAATAGCGCGTTAGTTCTCCACGATTACCTAGCGCGGTCACATTTTGATCGTCAACTGTTTGCGTAGCATCGCGATGTGGTTACTTCAGGTCCTCCGCGGCACTGGAAAACCGCTTGAGTCACACTAGCCGAAACCTCTGTTGTTATCAGTCGCAGAACCTGTTTTGGACTCCAGGTTTCTACCTGTAACAAGTAGTGTTCATCTTACGAGAACCATTCGTGCGGCTAGGGCCTCATTCCCTTCCAACCTGGAAGTCCTCGCCTTCCTCCAATATTGTCTCTTTCGAGAGGTTCGGCTCAATCCAAAGCTTCATTTGCCCACTGTTCATCTAAGTAAATGCCAAATCTCATATCTGAAACGATTAGGGGAGCCTGTTGGGGAGAGAATCCAACAGAAGAGGTGGGGCGTACGTTTTTAGGCGCACACAGCAGGGGTTCTCTCACGGATTGGCTGTATTCGATGTTTTTGCATAGAGAATGGCAGAACGTGCTTTAACAACCAAGACTGCTTACTTTTCGTTGGGTTACCATCGCTCGTGTGGGTGGTTGCATTTGGTCGCTGGAAAAAGGGGATCACATTTTGTCGCGTAAATTTTTTCTGATTGTAGAGTCGTTGGTTATTCCCGTCCAATGGAGCTCAAAATACGAATGTCCCAAAGCAACAGTGACCTTTCAAAACCGCAGAACCCGATAACGGAGGGCAGCGTCGATGAAATAAAGCATCGCTAGGTCCAAATCAGTCAGCAACGCCCTTCCTACCTCGAGGATATGGAATCGATCCAATGTCAAACTATTATTGAGCAACAATTCTGAGGGTTCTTAAAGAAAAAACCTTATATTATTGGATGAAGAGCTCAGCAGAGTTGTGTTGTTCTCAAGCCGTCTTCTGCTCCCGTTGCCCTTTTTTCATGAGCAGTGGAAAATGCGTGAGGCAATTGACATTGGCTTCCGGCTAGACAATTTATCACCTTCTTTCGCCAAAAGGGCAAACGATTCCGTTCCGAATGTCTCCAAATGGAAAACAAGTGTGCTCTCAAGCCCCTGAAGCGAATCATGTTGTGCAATGAGGGACTGAGATGATGGGTTTTCAGCAGCGGTGAGGATATCATTCAGAAAAATCGCGATGTGCTTCAACCTGACTGTTCCCATTGTGTTGAGTAAGCCCCCCCCCCCTTAGCTGGTCTGCACCTGGTCGTTGAAGTAAGGCCGCCCCTTAGCCAAGTATGGGATTAGTGTTCTTGCCGTTAGATTACCGGTCTCAGTCATGAATGCCTAGATACTCGCAGCAAAACATAGGAAGTACCCGCGATGCGATGCAGGGCCACGCTTATGCACATCTCCATCAACTAGGTCCACGCCCACATTGTTTCACGTGCTTTCGTGATAAGGGGTCCGATTACTGCAAGAGTTCCACGTCGCTTGTCGCACGTACCGCAGCGTTCAACGACGCAGTTCCATATTGCGTTAGGTCGCAAGATAGAACTTCATGCACCCAAGTTCCTTGTTGAAAGGCCTGCTTAATCGACTGGACTCAATACAGAGAAGATGAAGGATAATGACTGTGAGGAGGAAGGAGTTGTTGCCGATATCAGCAGGAACGCATTCTGATGCTTAAAGGCACGGTCCGCGATCAGGTATCGAAGTTGAAAAATGGGTCAGCCGTATAGAGTGCGTACGAATGACCTTGTACCGGTTCGCGCGCAAAAAATTCTATGGGAGGGCGCTGTAGCGCAATATAGGTTCAGTGGCTCCTCCTTTTTTCCAGTGACTCCGCCTCCAGACTCCGCCCCTAATGACCGACTTCCAGTGAAAATGAGATTGCAGGACGAAAAAGCATGATAATCACTTGTACGATCGTAGCAATCTTATCGGTGAATCAGCCGTGCATATGAGGGGTTTGGAACAAGAGTCGATTGGGCACGTAAACCGGGAATCGTAAATGGGGTTGTATCTAGCAGCAGGGTGGACATGTTTTTTAGTGCTTTTTTGCTTCACAATCGAGTTATTACCCCTGTCGTCTATATGGAACCCCCTAATTCCACCCCTATCCTGAGATGGCGAGTAATCGCGCGGGTACTTCCTTTAATTCTGTCGTATGCGCAACTGTGCTCAAAGACTTATTGAGAAGCATAAAACATGATATTCCGGCACACGGTCTGAAATTGTAACAGCGGTGCTATAGTAGGAAAATGTATAGTAGGAAAATGACGGAAAGCGATGTGTTTAGAGGGACGGATATGCGCGCTGACAGGAAATCTTAGACGTGGTCCCCGTTGGCATCGCGTCTGCAACCGCTCCTGCAGATATAACGGTTAGTCGTCATTGTTATAGGCGCAAGATAATTGAGTACTTGCTCAGAAGCAGTAGCAGCGGTCTATACAGTGAGAAAATGATGAAGAAAAAAACGAAGTTAATTGAGGAAAAAACCTGCGAAAACACCATTGTTCTGCACGGCATGGGATATGCACTTTTGGACAAGTTCCCGTTGGCATCGTGCCAATAACCACTTTGATAGATACGGCTGCACGTGTGTATTCATACATCTGTGCAGCGCACTTCATATCAGCTTGCACTTTATGCTTGATGCGATAGAGTATCAGCCGTCGATCGTGCGCTGGCGCGCCATTGTGGCTGGGAAGCTTGCCGATGGGCGTCTGGGTCGGGACATGTTGCACCTTCGTTAAAGGCTAATGGTGCCCTTCTTTGAAAAGCGCGCCAAGCAGCGCCTGCTAAGCTGCACATTATTCTTTGGTCGTATTCACCCGATGCGCCTTGTCAAACTGTCGCTGTGCCGCGGTGTCGCTTGTCTCTGAGATACGGTAGTGCGCGCTTCTCTCAACATTCCCTCGCTTCACGCTGTGATCCAAAAATTTAAGGTCGATAAAAAAATCCAGGTGGGTTGGAAGGTAGAGTTCAGCGCCTAGCTTCAAACTATCCATTATACCGGTTGGTTTTCAATTGTCCAGCCCTCCAGCGGAGAAATAGGGGAACCAGTGGACCGCACTGTTGAGTGAGTAACCCGTAGAGATCGGAATCTCACGACACGCCCTAGTACGGGAATCTCCAGCCGAGGGTCATATCTGGTCGTTTTAGTGTAAGGAGGGAGGTCGTATTTGACGTGCGCGGAAACTTTGTTTATAGTTCTTGATTTTCCTTGTTTGAAGGTGGTGCGGGGGCGGGATCGTAGCGGAGGAGGTGAATGGGGCTGCAGGTGAAGTAGGGTGCCACTTTCTCCGCTCAAAAATGCAGGTGATCTCAGCTGCAGGTTAGTGTTATCCGGATACCGTCTCCATACTCCGTAAGTTCATCCTCAAATTAACCCTCGGCATCGAGTGGACAGATCTTCTCTGCGAACACGCAGCCAGGATAGAGAACAACCAAAAGTGATTGTTGCGCGT
Source organism: Cooperia oncophora (assembly GCA_036418165.1). Classification (NCBI taxonomy): domain Eukaryota; kingdom Metazoa; phylum Nematoda; class Chromadorea; order Rhabditida; family Trichostrongylidae; genus Cooperia; species Cooperia oncophora. The sequence continues at coordinate 9,519 of MU940214.1, forward strand.
TTAGCTACGTTTAGGCGTGCGGCTGGCCGTACGGAAGCCAGCAGAGCATGGAGGAGGTGTCCGGACTCCGCCATCCTGTCCCCGTGCATTAGACAAGGTGGCATTGCTCTTGCAGACCGTTCACCTTGCAAATAGGCAACGTGAATTAGTCTGGCCTTTTGTCATACCTCGATCGTAAAACTCTCAGAGTGGGAATGTTCTCTTGTTCCGCAAATGAAGTATAGCCTAAAAAGTCAGATGGTAGACAATTTTTTTGAAGAAACTTCATCCTAAGTTCAAATTTAGTGGAATGAGTCGCAATTACGCAGTTTGGTAAAAGTCTCTCACTCCATAATGCAATGTTGTTCAGTTTAATGAGCACAGATTACTAGACTGAACTAGTCAGTTGGCTATTTGCAACAAAAAAGAGTGAAACCAGTAGATCTTTTCGTAATATATAGGTGATCGTCAAATTAATTTTAGCCGACACACCCAGCAGCTGCTGTACCGTAGAACTGCCATGGACCGCTAGCGCCTGTCATTTACATTCTGTAACGCATCTGCAGGCAGCAAATCATTGCAAAAAGATTCGGAGGTTGACGGTGAGTGAGACGACGGTCACACTGCTTCAGCGCCCATTCGGTGAAACAATCATGGAATGTTACTTTAATCCTAATGTGATTTTTCCCTGAGACCGTCAGACCTTGGTAAGTGATTTACGTCGAGTAATGGAATGTAATGCAGGAGAATGACGAAGAAGCGAAGTTGAACGGCAAAAATCTGCGAAATAGGCCTTTGTTCTGCACTGCACTGCTATTTTTAAACGAGTTTCTGGTTGGCATTGTGCCAACAACCTTAGTTGGATACGGTAACATTCATATGTCCATGCAGCAACGCTTCATATCAAATGTTCTTCATAAATGAAGCGGTAAAAGTACCAGCGTCGATGTGACTGCTGGGCCATTTGTGGGCGGGCTGTTGCGATGGGCGTGTGGGTCGGCACGTTGCACCTTGGTTAGGCGCTATAATGGTGCCCTTGGTTGGAAAAGGCGCCACGCAGCGCCTGCTAAGAGGCACAGTATTCTTTCGTGCTAGGCGTATCGACCCTGTATGTTTTGTCAATTTATCGCGCCTTTTGCCTTCACATTCGACAATCCTGCTCCTTTCGCTAGTGTTTGCGCCTCCATAAGACCGACAACGGTTTCCTTCTCGCAGCTACCTGACACGAGAAAAATCACAGCGATGACAAAACTTGATGAAATAAAAATGGAAAACAGGACAGGAACATGCAGTAGTGTTGTCACTCTGCGACATAGGCATAATGGTTTCGCCAGAAATGGCCATGAAAATTGTTTTTGCGATTTTTTTTGTGTTGACATACCAAGTTGTAATTGTACACAACACGTTTCCTTTTTCCATTTTCACTGCTTTTTCGGGTACATTTCAGAAATTGAAAATGGCACACCTCAGAAACTAGTTTTCAGAAGATTTATGTGTAGTGTTGTTACATTGCGATGTAGAGTGTGAGGGTCCCACTAGAAGCTATAAGCGAAGTTACCAAAATGTTCGTGAAGCTGAAAGGCCAGATACAATATGCAAGAAAAACATTCAGATAGTAAGTATTAGCCGTCAGAACTTCTGCCGGCGGATATGAGATAAAACAATGCCAAAATACGCTCCACTATCACTTATATCTATCACATTTAGACCAACTTAACGGACAGTTGGCTCAATAGATACTAAGGCGATCATACGCCTGGCAGGACGGAATTCCGTCTCCCTGAGGGCACTGCAGCGTCTTCTCAAAGGAAGGTATCCTTATCAAGCTGCAGCATGCCAACCCGGATGTCCACCGCGCCCGCCCGCCCACAAATGCGAGGACAGCACCTGATAGCTGCCTTCATTTGCGTAGTAAAATATGAAGCGAAGGAATTGATATGAAGCGGCCGCGTGCTGCATGGGTATATGAGTACATATGTACCTGCAGCCTTATCTACCGTAGCAGTTATTGGCAATATGCCCACGGGAAAATCGTCTGAAATTGCTTCTCAAGTCATTAAGAGCGAAGGCTTTCCTTCGCAGGTTAGGGTTAATGACCGTTTTACTTCGCTTTTGGCCACTTTCCCATTATATAGCACCCTGCTAGCATTTCAGACCGAGTACAAATTATCGTGCCATATTCCTTTAAGTCAACGAAAAATGCTTTGAGCCTAGTTTAGCTGATGGCACTGAAAATAAGAAAAAAATCGGGAATACAATGAAAAATAAATACGAAATGGTAACGAGTGAATAGCTTTTTATAAGGCTTCAGGTTTTCGTGGAATGTCTCACAAGTCATCACTCAAAACTGAACACAGTTTAATTAGTGGTATGCTGTCCCGCCCAATGAGTAGTCAGAACGGGGGCCGAACGAGCGGATTTTCGAACCTGCGGATTTTCCAGTTCTCAGAGATATGTTGTTCTCTCTGAAGCATCTAATCAATATCCGAATCGCTGGTAAATCATGCTATCAGAATCGACCAAGTGTATCTGCTATACGAGACCATCCGACTCGTTCTTCCAACCGTTCCGAGCCGGTTTCAGCAGGTTCGCGGGCGGCTAGTGACCTAGCCAGCCAGTCTCATGACATTGTCTGTTCATCTCTGCAATAACTTATAATTTTCCTTGACGCTTTTCAGTTTGTTAGCGATGGATCTGTGTTCCGCTACTCTGTCATTCATCATCATCTCCATGATTTATGAGTTGAAAATTTACAGGCTACAGTTGCTGAAACGTGGGATCCACTTATCAGCTCGAGATGGAATTCATCCGAGAGCTTAATGATTTCAAGATATACAATGGGAATCATA
>MU940216.1:0-11112 GCA_036418165.1 Cooperia oncophora
CGAGCTCTTGAGGGTTCCATGAGGCCATAACTTCGCAGAAACATCGGCGATAACTCTCCAGTAATCAGAAGTAAAAACAACTGAAGTACGATGTGTTTTTTTCTAGGACAGTTTGTTCGCAGTGTCGCAGGACTTTTCGTCTAATCTGAAAGATATGGGAAGCGCAGCTACAGCATTATTAGGTAACGCCACATACAAGTCAGGTCTGGGGGTCAAAGCTCGGGTCTGCTCCTGCTCTGAACAACCTCCAGTTATTTGGTAGGTGACTTGCTTGGGGGATAAATACACTGAATTTCACATAATTTGGTCTACTGAAATGCAATGCCAAGGTCAAATTGCATACTACTTGCGACTGCGATTCTGGAAACGAGCAGAGTGGCTAGTGCATTCTAAAAATGTTCGACGCCGGAATCTTCACCGTCTAAGGTTTTTCACTATATCAGTAAGTGCGCCTGACCGTTCTGTTTATAGACCAACGAGAAGTTTTGAAACTTCGTTGCTTTCTGGTTCAGAATTGCCAGCATTTTCGAATTGGTCCCTTTCTGCATTGTGTATGCGTTTCGCGTTCCAAAATAAACGCCGACATATGAACTGCTCCCTGGGGAACAGTCGCATTGTGAGCGATGATTTTTAGGTTGGTTCACGTGCTTTTTCGCTCTTCAGAGCCACTAAAAGCAATCCGGTGCGGGAACCAGAGGAACGGCGTCTTTCTCGCTAACCGGAGATAAATGAACCACTGATACGCTGTAACACCGGTCTTAACACCGAGCCCTTCGTTAGGTTTCATTGGGACATTTTCGGTGTTATTACGGTTGCTATCCACATTCATTGGGGCGAGCGATTTCTTAGTCATCGCACACAATTCTAGAGCAAAACTCGTCAACACCAAATACAAACTGGTCGCTGATGTCAACAAAAAGATACGCAAAAGCGACTTACAGGGCTCCATTTCATTCTGCTGTAGGTAGTGCAGTTGGGCATGATATCGAGTGTAACTCCAGCCAGTAACTCATGCGCGCAACTTGGTTTTAAACGGAATTTCCTCACGCAGAAAATCCCTCGCTTATCACTTTAAACTATAAATAACAGAAGTAGATGCAAATCTAGCGGTGTTCCCGTGCAGGAATACGAAAGTTTGGCTTATCACATCATATCCACCTAATTTGCATCCCAAATATGGCCTTTTTTCGCACATGATGAGGATCCAAATGTTCATATTTTCCAACAAAAAGCTGCCTAACCGTCTGAATAGGCTCTCTTCGATGACTATCTCACGAATTCGCAGACACTGGGATGGCACCGAATACTTTCCAGGGCGAGTTCCGTTGCTATTGGCAGAAGATACTTTTGATAAAGGTATTGTGCCCTGATTATCCCCCCCCCCCTCACGTATACTGAAGGGGCAAGTGGCGCCACGTACCATCTGCACCATCACCTTTATCACCTGCCGTTCTTCTAATCATCAAGTTTCTCGGGTAGACACCTGTTGCCCACATTCAACCCTATTACGAGCTAGAGTAGTCCGGTGGAATACAGAAGACCGTTGTGTTCATAAGACGTATTAGACGCAGCCGGTGAGTTGATCTCTGATATGGTGGTCCACGGGTCAGAACCGCGTATACCGCTTTCCGCTTTCCCAGCTTAATTGATCGTCAATTCCTTGGAAATGCCTTAAGACAAATAAAGTACTTTGAAACAGTATTAAAATGAAACTATGTTGTAAAATAAAATAATAAATGAGAAATTAGGGTTGAGAGTGGTCGGAAAGCCAAGAGCTAGACTCAGCTTCCGTTTCGCACTGTGCCCCTGAGACGGAACCCGAAGCAACAGAGATATTCCTCCTCCGTCGTCTCCTTCAGTAAAAAAGGGCAAAGCGAAGAAAAATCAATTGCAGCATGTTTATAAGATATAAAGTTGAAAACGATACAGACTGAGAGGTTTAAGAATGCTAATTGCTTGGATAGCGTGAGTAGGACGTCGTAATTACGAAACTATCAGTTGATGGTTACATTATAATCTCGAAAGTAACACACGGCACATGCGGGTAAAAAAAATGTGTTACATAATTACCAATTTAAACGAAAAAGCCACTGGAGAATACCTCGGGCTAATCTGCTTATGCTACCGTTAATCATTCATAATAGAGTATTTGTAACATATAAGTTTATTTCTGTAAATACTCCTCACTATACTAGCTATAATGAAGTCCTCACTGTAACCACTGCTATAAAGCATTCTTACGCATATGCCGAGTATTCTTTTGCAATAAACGTATCAAAGCAAGTACAGGTTACTGGTAAAAGCCCGCGCTCATTTGCCATCTTAGATAGTGAATTTAGGCTTCGCATAAAAAGGACAAGGTTTAGAGTAAAACAATAGTGAAGGAAAAAGCAGAAAAAACATGCCCAATGACCTAAATAGGACCCCATTACAATCCTAGTTTGTACGTGCATACGATGGGGAAACAGCGCTTATGGACGAGCGTTCCACGTTATTGGCTCGCTGCCAGAAATAGGTGTGGCGCCACGTTTGAAAGACTGACCTTTAATATTCTTATTTTTTCAGTGAATTCATCGTATCATTATGTTTCTTTGTTCTTTTTGAGTTTTTGTTTTGCTTTTCAAATTCAAAATGTTGCTATTTTCTTCCAACATTTCGTGCACTTTTGCAATACAATACTTTTGCAGTACATTTCCAGTTTTACCACTCCGCGCGCTCAGCTGACTCAATACAACCCTACGTCCGTACAAATAACGAAGCCGCTTAGATTTTCATGCTTTTCTCGTCCCACAACTTGGTTTTCACTGAAGGGCGGCGCTTGGGAGGCGGAGTCACTGGAAAAAAGGAGGAACCACTGGACCTATTTTGCCTTATAGCGCCCCTCCCCTGCACTTTTTTGCCGCGAAAACGGTACAGGGTTGTTCGTCGCGGACCGCACTATCCTCCCGATGCCATATTTTCATCTTCGATACTTGATCGCGGACCGTTCCTTTAATTTGGCGTCCAAACCGGAGGCTTATGCGGCGTCACCAGAGTTGTAAAAAAAAGAAAGTTGCGAAATTGAGCATATCCATTCTCTTAGATTTCGCGGGCACAGCTCCGGCGGCCCCTCCTTTTCTGATATGCTGTTTTATTGAATCGGTTCGCTTTCCAGTGAGCATCCCCGGGGAGCGAAATTCGACGAGCGTTGCAATGACAAAATAGTGGATGAATGTGTCAGATGAAACGAAGAAGTTCGTTGGTCTTTCGGAAGATCAATGCTTTCTCGGCTCATTCTACCCTCAAGCAGCGCCCTATGTGTCATGTTTCCATCATGTTTCGTGACAACATCGCTATGAACAGATCCCGATAGGAATATTTATAGTTTACAACACGTGGTATGTTCACAAGTAGCGATCGGCACACAAACGGAAAAAGATTTCATATGAATTTTGGAAATATCACAGTTGTTGAAGAGCAGAAAAGAAGGCACCATCTACTACGTATGGTTTTGCTGACTATCAAAAAGTATACAGAAGCATAAACGAAACGAATGCTAGAGCCTTGTAGATCTTTTTAAACAGACTGGGACCTTTTCAGCAAAATGGGAGCCCTACGTAGCGCAACTTCGTCATGCGGGACCCCTAAATTTCGAGGTCACTCTCTGTGAGGTTACACTTCCAATCCCTGTAACTGATGGGGCCTAGGAGGGGGCATAGCTTGGAGCTCAGTCAGGGCAGATTTAGTTATAGTGGGCTCGGAATGGCATCACTGTTATAACAAGGCAGCTCTGGTTGCGCTCCAAAACGCGCCGCGTCACCGCCCCATCGTTTGCAGGGATCACGAGTGTATATTCTACAGTAAGGGTGATACGACCTTCAACCAATCGGCATGATTGTTGCGCCAGCGCCTAGTGGTGTGCACCCCAGCTTGGCTAGAAAGCCACATCATGTGTGCTTGGAGTTAAATTTCTCGAGTGTCTATAGTTTCAAAGCCCATTCCACGCTAATGATTTGGGAGAAATTAATTCGTCTTCCTCACAGGTGCGTTACTTCTCCTTCCCTAGAAGGAGAGCCAATAAGTATGGTGCAGTTCTCCATGTGGCTCCAAGGTGGAATGTGGATTTCAGTAGACTTACTACATCAGTTTCCTGACTGCCGTTTGACATCTTAAATGTCGCAAGTTTTGCTTGAGTGCCTGCAACTTACAGCCGGAAGTCTTATCAAGGAAGAGGTAGTCTTCACTGCGAGAATCTCATTTTGCTGTCGTTTCTAGATAGGATTCAATTCTATATGATCAGTTTTGGAGAAAAATAGTTATTTTGAGAAGATGGCCGGCAGTGTCATAACTACCAAGGTAAACTACGAAACAAGACGACTAGCAAGAAGACCAAGCCTTGTTATCGGAGAAAAATAAATTAATAAATATACAATCTACTCGTGTATCTACTCTACACGGCATCACTAAATAGTTGCTGAGTAGGAGATTCGATCTCGAAGATGTCACAGGTTCCTCTCATCTTACAACGTCTTAGATTTCTTAGACTTTGCAATGTATGCTTTGTAGAAGAATTGGAGGAAAAGGACTGCAAATGTGACGTAAATGATAAATGCCAAGTAGAGGTTCGCCATCGACTGCTGGCATCTGAAAGTTATGTCCAATAAGTGAAATTTGGCATTTCAAGCTCAGTGTGGCCTTGCAAAACTTACGGTAGTGTGGATTCGGTTTTGATTCGATAGACGATATACGAGACAGCAACTCCAGCCAACATCTGGACTGTTTGAATAGTTGTGACGCACATTGAAACCTATAATTGTTGATTTTGAAGGATCAACAGAATGGTGGTCCACTCAATCCGGCGAGTCGGCTGATTCGGCTGTGTAGCAGGGCACGCCATTGCGTTGTGATCATTTCCTGAAAAATACGACCCCCCTAATTCCATCTTCAAGTACGACCCCCCTCCCCATGTTACCTCTTCCCTAGATTTTTCCAACCTCCTACCACTTTGTCTATTTTTTCCCAAAAAGTTTCTGGTTTTTTTACAAAATTTTGCTGTCGAGCGGGGGGGGGGTCGCAGTACCTACGTACGTCCCAAGCACGTCCAGCACTCTGGCGCTGGTGTAGCATACTGACAATACGTACGAGGAAGGGGCGATGATAGGAGCTACGATCACCGCCCCATGAATTCATCACAAGGGCCCCATGAATTTATAAACAAACAAGAGGACTCACGACGTGACGATTAATAAACAGATGAAAGTACATTCCCGGACTTTTCTGATCGTAGGAGCACATTTGCTTGCAATTGGGAAGCCCTATCTAGAAGTTACACCTTTCAAACACCTGCGTGAAAGCCCCATGCATGGCGCATTGCATATGTGATGCCAATTGGCGCCCAATGGCCTATTACCTGATATGCTTGACGAAAACATGTGTTTCAGAAGCATACCAAAGTTTTCGAGCCAACTGGAGGTTTCCTGGCCTCGGAGGGGTTGATTTTCGGTGTCGTGGGGGTGATTACAAAATGATCACAACGGGAAATTTTTTCGAATAGTAGGTCTAGGAAGAATTAACCCCCCCCCCCCCCCCCCCCCCCCCCCACCTATGCTGGCAATTAGAAAATCAATCGAATCTTACCGCACCGTTTTTTTTTACGAAAGGTGTGATATGAAGCTTAGCCATGGATCGTCCCAACAGCGTAGCGCTCGCGGTTACGCGAAAATGATCAGCATTCGATGGATCACAAAGATGATCACAACGGGGAAAATCTCTGGAATCGGAACGTTTTTGAAATCGCTCAATTCAGGTGATAAGAGCCAACCTAGCTCTACTCATTCCCACTTACCCCTCTCCGATAGCTTCACTTTCAACGAAGTTATGGGTGTTCAAATGAGGGGTACTTTTCACGTGTTTGGCTTGAAATTGGCTCCAAACCGTAAAATAGCGCGCACCAATGCGCTTGTATGAGCGCGCCCAAAATTCAAAAGTTATGCCTAGTTCCGTGTTTCCACGTGGAGCGTCGAGTTTTTCTTATCCATTTTATTGTTCTTTGTTGTTATGTTTTTTGTTGATTTTAATTTTGTTTTGTTGAATTTTGGATTTTGTTGTGAGGCAGGGATTCAATTTCTATCCTGTTTTCATAGGCTTTTGCAATGATTCTTTTCTAGATTTTGCGGATTAGTGGATTGGGATTTACCTAGACCAGATGAGGAGGGTTGGTGGGCGAAGTGTCTTGAAGTTTTTTTTGTGAGGAAGGAGGAAAAAGTTTCAGCAATATTTTTTTTAGTTTTGGCCTAGGAATAGTTCGATAGTGCCTAGTTCTATTTATTGTCATCTACATCGTCCCTTTTGAGCTTCTTTTCACTTGTACCGTGTATCACCGCTCTCTCCACTTCAACATGGGCCATGCGTTTACGACCCCCCCCCCCTCCATCGCGGGCAAATACGACCCCCCTGTTGTGATGATCACAAAGATGGCGTGCCTGTCCGATTTGTCCTGTCTTCTACAGTCTCGTGAAAACCCACAAACTTGCTCCTAGTGAAATGCAGTCCACGTCACCGGGCACTTTCAAGATACGACCAATTATAAGTTGCGTGGGAGGACCAACTGATCGAATTTAGGTAACCCCTAAGTTGCATTCATCAGATTTTTGCTGTAATATTAGCGTTGCGATATCAACATGTCGGATTCGAGAACTGAGTGTGTTGATAATATTTTTCGATCAGCTTACTCACATGTCACAGCGTATGAAGCTCTGACAAAACGCCTCTGCAACAACGAAAGCCCGATTATTGTCTTGAATTTGGCGGTTGAGTCGTCATCAAACTAAAAACCTTGTGATCCGCCACCCAAATACGAATATGCTGTATAACATTATATGATCCGACTTATTGGCTTTTGTCCTATTGAACCGTTCTCACACCAGATTTGTTGATTTTTGCTTTAAGTCAGGAACTTTAATTCTGATGGCTTGCTTTTCGAGGTGCGAGCAATTGTATAATTCGGTGAAGGCCAAGCAGGCTGAGTGGGAAATTGACTTAAGACACCGATGCAGAGAACTCTGCGATGACGGTATTCAGCTTGCCCCGTTGACGCAATGATGATTCTTGATATTGCTCGTTTAGAAGGTATTGTGCTGTCATGTTTCGCATTGGCCAGATCAGATCATCAAGGATTACAGAAGACGACAGCACATAATCGCATCAAGACAGCGCTGGTAGTCGCATATAACATGCCAGTGGAGGAGTCAGAGAGTCATACAGCTGTTTTTATTGGTTGTGTTGATCCATTCCTAGTAAGCTTGAGAGCCGGCGTACGCCAGTTAAGCGACGTGACTTCGTATAGTAACGAGTCATTGGCAAATGTCTAGCTGCGTCCACCTTTCCCTACGGCCGATATATGAAGTAGAATGTTTGGCCTTTGCCAACATTACGTTGGCACGCAGTTATTTGACTCAATGGGCGGTATTGCAATACAGACTACTAAATTGTTTTGAATGATGTATTCGATCCCGAAATGAATCAATACTCTCAATGGTTTTTGAAAGCCAGTTGGAAATAAACAGCAATATATCAATATTGTCAATACGTAAACTCGTCTACCAATAAGAGAGTTGTCTCCAAACCTTTACCCGGTGTTGTGCACTTTTCTATGTCATTAATGCTGATAGTAAAGATGTTGCGCCCGAAGATACAAAGTATATGAAAGCTCACCGCGACTAAAAAGTTTCCCCACTATCAGTACAAGCAATACGCCGTTTGATTCATGAAAGAATCCAGTTGAAAGCTACTGCAACCTTTAAAGAGTATCAGTACGTGGAAAGGGTGTTTGGAAAACCCACTGACTATGAGGAGCTGATTGGTCGTGACACACCGACAAATTATTAACATTAACAAGCTTCTCGAACGTGAGAAGCACATGGAAAAACGAAATCAAAAACGATTCTTGGTTCTATCATTTAGTTGCTTTTTATTCTTTTGTATTGTATTGTGTTTTTCGTTAATTTGTATATAGAACGAGTCCTAAACTTTGTTTAGCGATTTGCTTGTGTACAGTTTTTTTTTGAATTTCAATGGTTCCTAAACTTCATTGCGAGGCACAGTTGTTCTGCCAAAGTACCCTCACACGACCTGGACCACCAACACGACCAAGTTTCTTGAACAACTACGCAATTTACGCTTGGAAACAAGCTGCGTAGTAGAGTCATTTGATGTCACTTCGCTTTATACCAACGTTCAGAACGATCAAGCTCTGCAGGCACTGTCTGAGATGTTGGACATGCATGTGAGGAGCATTGAGACTTTTGGACTCAGCAAGGCGCACATCATGACACTGATCAAGGAATGTTTGGGTTGCAACATCTTTAAGTGGTCGTACTACTATTTCTCAAAACCGAGAGGTTAGCCATGGTCATACCTAACACGTTGGGGGGCGTGGGGGGTGGCGGTACTCGCGATCTGCTTCATGAGCAGGATAGAAGAGCCAGTACTGGAACGCTTGCCACTAATGTACTGTAGATATATAGATGACTGCTTCATTGTGACATCGACACAATCCGAGATGGATGAGTGTTTCCGACTAATGAATGAGCAGTCCCAGTACATTAGGCTCACAAGAGAGGTACCATGCAATGGTTGGCTTCCCTATTTGAAAACCAAGGTGAAAGTGTCTGATGGCATGCTCAGTGTGAAGTGGTACAGGAAAGCAAGCTCGAAGAACATCCTGATTCATGCCACTTCTGCTCACCCTTCCGCCACGAAACATGCAGTAGTTAGGAATATGTTCAGGACGGCTGCAAACGTGTGAGTGTCGCACAGGTGCGGAAGAGCGGCAAGAGTCCCCATTACGCCTTGCTTCAAACATAGCTGCTTCAAACGGCTATGCTGTACCAAGAAATCGAAATCGCGGACGAACTCACACTGAGCATCGAAGCGGCCCGCGCCAAGACAAAATTCCCCTATGTATACCATTCATATCTGATAAAATAACCGACCGCTGTTCAAAGATGCCTTTTTCGAGCACAGCTAGACAACGATGTTGTGTTAGTGAGTATTCCTAACAATAATATCAAGCGTCAACTTGTGCGAAATAGGCCAATGAACAGCAGTGCATATCAGAGCATTGCGTCATATGTCCGCACGGACTAGGAGGAGATTGCGCCAAAAGTGGCGTAATCTACCAACTTGAATGTCAGACATGTAACGCAACTTACATAGGGGAGACTGGAGAGAACACGTATCAAAGAGCACCTCGCTGGTAAAAGGCGCGGCAATACGCGTACACCGCTTGGCAGGCATTTGATCGAAGAGCACGGCGGAAACGACTTTGATGTGAAGTGCAAAATTCTGGCATTCGAGACTGAAATTTCAGCTAGAAAAGCGCTAGAGGCATTCTGGATCTCCGCAAGGAATCCTAGGATGAACAACCGAAATGAGTGTCTGTCCATTACAAATGACCTCTTGCCATTTATGCCACATTGCGAGCTATTGATGTGAACAGTGAGACGTGCTGTTCCTAACTATACTTACTGTATAAGGACAGCACAGTGTGTCTCACTTACTAACTGACAACTGACAGCGAGTGGCATCGTTCCGCTCATGTGGTGGTAGACTGGTAAGTTCGTTTCTCACAACACTCGACTTTTCTGTTCCTCCATAAGATTTCCGCCAAAAAACCCTAGGAGGCGAGCGTTGGCGGTCTAGTGGATACAACATCCAAACCTTGAGCTATGTTTAGGCCTCTGAGGACGACGATCCTGTCGAAACGTCAGGCCATTTATAATAAAGTCTTCCACCTACCAACCTCTTTGGCAGAACAAATTAAAACTTAAACATATCAATAATGCCGAGGTTTTATGAAGAGAGAAGCTGGACTCTATTAAACAAAAGCAACTGAATGACCAGTAAAGTTTTCTCATGTTATTGTAGCAAAAACGTACACTTGCTGGGGCAGATTACCTTACGAAATATCTGGTCCTAGATCTTGCCTTAAGTGCCACTCAAGCCCTTTGCTACATTGGCCGTCTGAAAAAACCCTGCGAAAGCCCTCAGGTCAGTACCCACTGATTTGTAAAGAAGAAATTGGAGCGTAGAACCTTATATTACCCAACTCTGTCACCACATGTTCGCGAACTGCGCCAACCTCCCCGTGTAGAACTCTGTCCTATTTTCGCTCCTTGTCTGTCATCTGTCTACTCTGCAACAGCCGCGCGGCACTGCACGTGCGCAGGTCATTGAATCAGTCTTTCAAGATGAAGAGCTTCTTTACTTCACTATTCGTTTTAGAATATGAGTAAAAGAAGCCATATGAAGAGGGCATGTTGGTAGATCCCACTCCATCCTCTAAAAAAAGGGCGACTGCACCTATAAGGGCACCTGGCAATGCAGAAAACCTTCAGCATCCTACTGTAGATTGAAGTTGAGACAGCACTGAAAATGTGCTATAGATGGAGTTTTAGTCCGCGCGTCCTTCGACTTTTCCTATGCGTGTCTAGAGATTCGTGTGTAAGATCATAAAACCAAAGTCACGAGCTGTGAAAATGGATTACGGATATGGCGGTAGCCTTAAACTTGAGGCCCCGACTTGCTACCACTGAGTGCTTCTGTCCGCGAAGAGGATAGGAATTGATAAATATGTGCATGCCAGATTACACAGCACCTTTTATCACTTCGGTAGTACACTACCCAAAAAGACGATTACGCAGTGGCCGTTTAGATTTGACAAGTGACATTGGAAGAAAAAAATGAAAACAATTCAAAACACGTACCCATTTTGGCAAACGCACTCCATAGGCTGTAATGGCGTAGTAAGTGTACATGGCCGAGTGAGCCATATAGTTCATTGAAATAAATGCTCGACCCGGAGCCGCATGTTCAGCACCTAGAAGAGCATCTATTTAGATGGGTTCGTGAGGACTAAGTGTCTGAAACTACGGTATACATCGGTCCAGGAAGTGAAGTGACCAGAGGGTATCTCAACAGCAGCGTCTCGCTGTCAGAATCATTATGTTTAGATTAGTTGTTATTTAATTATATTTTTAAATGTTTTTTGATACGGTCACTGATTTCACACAAGAAAAGTATGAGCAAGTTGCGAAACGGTCAGCAGCGTCTTAAGTAGAGATGAAATGGAAA
>MU940218.1:0-11011 GCA_036418165.1 Cooperia oncophora
CGTCGAGCCGCGTCCGGCTGCCTTGCTCTACCAATGGCGATCGGGTAGAGATCGATTTGGGAAGGAAACAACCAATGATGGAAACGCCGCAGCTGAGAACCGCAGATTGCGACCCGACAATTGCGGTGATATTAAGTGTATGGCTGCAAGTGTGCACACATATATCCACGCAGCACCGCAGCCGCTTCATACCAATCCCTTCGCTTCATAATTTACTTAGCAAATGAAGCAATACGAGCATCAGGAACGGTCGTCCATTTGTGGGCGGGCGGGCGTGGTGGGCGTTCGGGTCGGTATGTTGTAGCTTGATAGGGCCCTTATAAGGGTACCTCTATGGAAAAGGCGCTACGCAGCGCCTGCTCAGGGTCGCAGGAATTCCGTCCTGCCAGGCGTATTAATCCTGCTCGGTTTTAGGGATTTATCGTGCAAACTGCCTTTAAGTAACTTCTGTCGACCAATTACGGCACCCTAAATGAGAAAACAAGAACTTTTCGCGAGTAGGTGCGCACAGTAGGGAGACTGAGCACTCACAAGAAGTTGGCAGCGAATTTTTCTAAACTAGCCGTTCTCTAACTACGATAACAAGACGCAGTTCGGCTTGGTGGGTGGGAGCACCAAATGTTAGATAGCGAAGCTTGTACTACTCTCCCCATGAGGGCCTGTTAAGTATTGTAACCCAAATGGCTCTTCAGTACCATTGCGTAGCTTACAGGAGTTCACAGGTCTCACCGAGGTGAAACCTGTTAGTCAACATGAGCTAGTGAAAGGGCAAAATGCTCTCACCACCCCCCTCCCCCCCTTCACCCCCCCGCTTCTCCCCACCGAAGCAGTCAGAACAGGCGCTTGAGTTAGTAGACGCGTGTATAATACTGTTGCAGGAAGAAGCGAGTCGCTCGCATCAACGGTATGACATTCCACAGTATATTTATTGCAGTAGGGTCCACGATTTTCTCAGGTGAAATGAAAGATCCACAGGTAACGTCAAACTTATGATCTTGACGACAGACTGTACACTCAGCTCCTTGTCATGGACGAGGCGAAAGGGTCCGCAGCAGCAACAGCTCTGCCTACTCGTTCAAAGTGCACGGGACTGGCCGTCTGTGAGGGTAGTTGGCACCCCGCTGTGCGTCTTACCATTACTCCTGCGCCGCGCTATCCAGGGTGCCAGTCTTAGCGTAGATGTAGATGGTGTAGACGGACCGTAGACGCACGTAGAGGTTGCTCAGTGAAACTCGTACTCAACTGTAGAGAGCAGCCGGAAATCAGAGGTGGCAGACAAGCACAGTAGCACGTTTGGTAGTGGTCAAGCGTGAGGATGGCGGTGCGGCAGCGCGGGCGAGTATTAATATTGCCCGGGTATCACTACCTTCAAGCTCTGTTCCCGTGCACTTCCATATGAGCGGAAACGCGGCACTCTACTGCAGCTGGGAACCCATTTTCCGCCTACACGGCAAGGATCAGGATCCAAGGAGGTGATGCAGTTAGTCTCTAACGATTTAAAAGCAATAATCCACACTAGAAGGAAAACTCCCATTAAGTAAGGAAAAATGAGAGGGATTGGAATAGTTAGTCGGTTTCCGGTTGCTTGCAGACGCTGCGGCCTGATTTGGGAGGCACCAACCCGTTACCCATCAGAGTGCTTTGAGCGCCAAAGCGACTCAACAACTTGGGGTTTAAGGAAGTGCACTGCTTTCAACCCAGCCTCCATGATAAGCCCATCGTCTGCAGCGGAAAATTCTCTGGCAACTGGGAGCGGACACTGATAACACTGATTCCAGGTAGAAAGAACAAAGTCAGTAGAGAGAGCTATGGATGCCACGGAGGTTATCACCCTTTCTATATAGCAGTATAGTTTGAAAGATCGCTGTATAACTCACTATCAGAGACCACTAGATTACCATTTTTTTCTCTTCAGGAGAACCACGAGAAAACCACAAAAAGATTAAGCGGCGAAAAATGAGTAAGGAAAGTTCAGTAGAGGTTGAACTCAGTAAAGCGAGGGAAACCATAGTATTTCTTCGGTCGAAATTGCAAAGGAGGGACAGGGTAGGTACCATCAGGTTAGGGTGCTAACGTACTTGGAGAGACCATGCGGTTCCGACGAGCGATGACTCATCTGCCCTTCTGCTTCGTCCTCGGTGAGATAGTGTTAGAAACCGGCCACAGATGGTTCCCGAGATGTTTGAAGCGCGAAACTAGCAGCCAAATTAGAACAAATCAAAGCCCCACAGATGGTCCCGTCATATTTGAAGCGGGGAACGCACAGACTTTGAAGGAAGGTTAGGTGAATTGGTGAGGTGATTGTCTTATGATGTTATTGTGAGGAAACCGCTCCGAGTGAATTGCTACGACCTGGTAGGGAGCTATTGGAGAAGATTCTTCTTTCGATTCTGCGGACATCCAGTGTATTCAAAGGCAAAGACCGCGATCATTTGCCATCACAGATAGTGAATCCGGGCTCTGCATATCGCCGACAAGGCTCAGAGTAACCCGATAGTGAAGAAAAAAAGCAGAACAAAACATGCCAATGTCCTAAATAGAACCCGTTCCGATCCCAATTTGTACGTGCCCAATTAACTCCATCTCCAACATTACGCCTTCATCCGCACAGCTGATTCCCCGATAAGAACTCTACGACCGTACAAGTGACGATTTTCATGCTTTTTCGTCCTGCAGCCTCGTTTTTCACTGGACAGCCAGCCTTGGAGGCGGAGTCTAGAGGCGGAGTCAGTAAAAAGGAGGCGTCACTGAAACTTCGCCCCTCCCTCCCTTACACTTTTTTTGCCGTGAAACCGGTACAGGGTTGTTCGTCGCGGACCGCACTGTCCACCCGGCGCAGTATTTTTAACCTCTATACCTGATCGCGGACATCGCATTTAATAGTCACTTTTACACAAACGGGTGGGCTCAGCTAGGCCGGAATTCCTTCCCTTGTAGGTTCAGGCAAAAATCTTCCAGCCTACAGTTGTTTCTTCGCACTTTTCAGCGTTTACTGTCTTACCTTCTGAATAAAGCACCCTAGAGCACTGTCATATTCATGTCATAAAAATCAAATTACTTCTATTTCGCCGAAGAGGGGCAGAAGAGCAGATTAATCGTCGCTCGCCGCGAGCCCCGTGGTTTCCCCCAATACGCTAGCACCCAGGTTGGTTGTATTAGTTGCATTCATTAAAGTCATGTAAGCATTTCATTTCAGAAGATAGCGTTCCTAAGGTCGTTGCTAAAGAAGCAGGATAATGAATTAAGAAAGTATAAACCAGGAAGAATCTCACAACTTCCTCCAGATGATTATGATAGCGAATTTGTGCGTTTTGTGACGCTTTGAACATCAGTCCATCATCTTGTCCTCAGTTTGAGGAAAAGTCAATTGGAAAAGTTCAGCTGGCCGTAACCTCTGCGCTTTACGCGGGAACTCTGTGGAGCTTAACTCGATAGAGTATCTTGAAGTTGGATCTCGGATACCCCTCTTTCTTGTTCTTTCGATTGCAACATATTTCTCGTGTTAGGCGGCGTTCACACTTAACGCAATGTACAGCGCAGCAAAGCGCGTTGCTGCGCTGCAATTACAACGGTGCTCCAAGCTATAAGGCAAACGCAGCGCCGATAGATTCCCGTCCGCAAAGGCTTGGTCGATGGGAGCAGGCAGTTCGTGTCGAATCTCAGGCAGCGTCCAGACTCGCTACGCAGCGCATTCGCGGCGCCTCCGGCCGCAATCGATGCGCATGCTTTCGACCGCATCGATCGCACCGAATGCGACCGAGGCGCTGCCGTCGCGAACTCTTAACGTGCCTCTCCCTCCATCCTCTTTCTCCATACTCTCGAGGCTCAGACCGGCGTCCATCGATCGAGCCTTCGCTGACGGGAATCGATCGGCGCCCCCGTCGCAGCTGCGTTCAGTATATGGCCAAGGACCACTGTTGTAGTTGCAACGCAGCAACGCCCGCTACTGCGCTGTACAGCGCGTTGAGTCTAAACGCTGCTTTACGTCGTGTTGTTAGTTAGTTAGTTGTTTGAAATACAAGGAGGTGTACTGGTGACCACCACACCTGAGGACCGACTTCCACACAAGTCGAAGTTCCGACCCGAATCTATAAAACTGGGGAGCTAGAGGTGAATATGTCTCGTAACATTGCTGACTACATTCGCTCTGCTGGCAGCCCGCCTGTGATGACTAAACAGAAACTGCAATAGTTCACAACCATTGAAGATCAATTCAAATGCTTCCAGCCCGAATCGCACATAAAACTAGCAGTGGAGGTACTTGAGAAGCTCAAAAGAAACCAGTTACTCGAGAATTCACTTTCTGCTGAAGAAAACAAAATTTTAACGAAGTATTTTGTATCAGCAGACTCATTTCACGTGGAAGTGATGTGGAGTTAGCGCCACAAGAGCCAATGGCAAGAGACGGATTTTGCAATGTACTACAGTATCTTGCTCACTTGCTGACGTCGGTGGTGCGTTTGAGTGTCGCGTCCACGTGTATTGGTCGCGGTGCCAACTTGTTTTCCATCCAATTCTGGTCACCCGCCAGGTTCCCCCCCCCATGGAAGAGAACAATCTGCGCCAGACCCAACCCGTCCTCCGCCCCTAAACGTCTCAGCGTTCGCAGGCGAACGAGACTGTATGGGATTATGAACGAGGGCGGGTAGCGGCGTTGGCAGTTCCAGAGGCTGAGTTCTCAGTCTTGAGGTGAGATGAAGAGCGCTCCAGTGACGGTTCTCTAGCCAAGAATGAAGACGCACCGCACCTGCGGTAGTCTTAAGCAGCAGTCCTGTTCGGCCTGCGGATGAATGGGAGCCTGGTTCGCCAGCTGACAGCTCGTTTTCCACCGCTTGTTAAGCGGCAGCGACTACAGCTCCGCGGAAAAAATTTTATTACAAACAAACGTACACTCCTTCCCTTGGACTAAGAAATACAAGCTGTGAAGAGAGAGGGGCTGGCGCTGTGCAAACCGAAGGTCCCTGACCTCCATCATCCGCAATCGAACAAGACTGTGGCGCACAATCGATTGCCCACTCATGTAGCTAGCGTGCCTGCCTTGTGTATTGTTCTCTGCTCGTCTACTTTGTGTTTTTAACGTCGAACTAGCTACATTATGCATTATCATAGAAGATAGGCCTGATTTGATAATGGAGTCCATGTACAGTGGTTACTCTACGGACAAAAGGGGTTCCTACTCCTTGGCGTGCCAAAATGGTTCAGATGGCCGTTTGTCGTGGAGTGGCTTGTGAGTAGATTAGCGCACCGGCCGCTAGCCCGCAGCTCTCTGACAATCGCACTCTGCGTGCTACACGGGCCCGGCGTGCTACTCACTCATCCCTCTGGTCTCTGCCATCAATACAGCTGAAGGGCGCACTGTCAGGTTGCCGTTCATAGGCCCGGCCTAACGGCGACGTCGACGTAACCACAAGCCATTATTGATCGGCGAGAGTCAAACGAAGATGGTGAGTAGGTAGTGTGCCAATGTTGTCTATGACGTGCAGTAGATGTCAAAGAGCGCAGAACCTGATGATAATTGCCTCAGACGTCCGCCTTACATTAACTCGCAGCCGTCGGACTAACCAGCGTAGTTGTTGAAAGGCCCCGAAGAGAACCGAATTGTATCTACACTCATGGATCGTGGCGAACGAGAGGACGCGTAGCCGGTGAGCGAGGCTCGGAGCGCAGTCCACGGCAGATCTATCACACTACGGCCAGTATGACGCGCCTCCGATCCACGCCCGCATCACACGCCCTATCATTTGCTGAGATCACGACTGTAGAGGGTTGCGGATCGACAGCAGTATCTGTATATCCACAGGAACGAAAGATCTACCGCTTTCAGGTTGTGATGCTTATTGATAAAGCGATAAGTTATGCGCTGGATGTGATGGTAAATCGGACAGAGTTATGTGACGAACATATAGACAATGAGCTCCGTAAATTTCTCATTGACACAGCCAATGTAGGCATAATGGATCTGTAACGCACGAAGCAATGACAGAATGTGTAAACGACTGAAAAAATTACTTTTTTTCCATTTTGAAGGCAAAACTAGTCATACTGGATGTGATGCTTGCACGACCAGAGTTCGTACCTGACAACTGGGGTGGACGTGCTATTACCAAAAGCAAGATGGACAAGGTTAGATTAGTTTGAAACTGTTCCTTTGAAAGGCAAACCGCTAGGGAAGCCTTCGAACCCTGCCCAACACTACATATTACCGACTCTTCTCGCTCTCAGGACTGAAGCTACTCATTCATCTCGTAGAGGAGTTTGAGAAAACATTTCGACCATGACGCTGTCTGACCACTGGTCCATGGGTTCAATTCATGACAGCCGAGAATTGCGCGCAGACTAGCATATTGTTTCTGAGCTGACACCCCGCAGCATTCCAAGGCGAATTGACTCGGTCTTAACGCGAATAACACTTTTTGGAAAGCTTCCTTGACCGGCCTCGCACTTGATGAACTACGCACTTGATACATGTATGGTAATTAGAATAAAGTATCACAGTACCAGGTTGCATTCATAATTTGCGTCAGCGTATTTGGCGTACGCCAGCGTTTTAAGCGACCTCAAGGTATAGGTATCGATCAAGCGTACGGCAGCGCCCAGGAGTGGAGAGTATGGGAAGCAGGAGGGTAGCAGACTACTGGATTAGGCGTGGTGAAATTGCGGTGTGTGCAACGCACCGTACAACTGCCAAAGCACAGAATTGTTCAGACTTAATTCCCCTGTAAATAAGAATACAAAGCCCAGGATGTGGTTGCACAAGCGCCACTTCACGACGCCCAATTCCGTAGTCTGCTAACCTCCTACTTCCCATACTCTCAACTCCTGGACGCTTGCGTACGCTCAAAATGCTTGATCCACATCCGTGCTTTCCTAGATGCTCAAAACACCGTTGTACGCCGGATCGATTCCTACAGTTTCCTAATCGCTCGAAACGCTCAAAATGCTGGTGTCGCTCGAAAAGTCCAAGCGATTCCGTACGCTAGAAACGTCGACGCGAAGTATAGACGTAGCCTAATACGGATGAGTAATGGTCCCTTTTTGGTTCATAGCAACAATAAAATCCCCTCCCCAATTCCAATCCCAACGTTTTGAACGAATCTGTAACAAACTATTCAAGGCCTGTGGAACGACCTGAATATACAGTCGTCATCCGGGCACTTGATTAGGCGGCCAAGGGTCGCGACGCGGCTGCGGCGCGTCACGACGCGGCGATCAGCTGTTTCC
Organism: Cooperia oncophora; assembly: GCA_036418165.1. Classification (NCBI taxonomy): domain Eukaryota; kingdom Metazoa; phylum Nematoda; class Chromadorea; order Rhabditida; family Trichostrongylidae; genus Cooperia; species Cooperia oncophora. Next base: position 7,222 of record MU940218.1, read on the forward strand.
GGCCTAATTTGGCCATTTTCTCCCTAATTTTCACTGTATTTTTTATTTTTTTCCAAGTGAGTTGTTTTATTGTCTTTATGAAGTACATAAGGACGTGGAGTCTTTTTTTTGTCCGGATGACGACCGTAAAATGATCAGTAGTCAAATTGCCTTACTTGGGATGAAGAGTTCACTTTCAGCCTACGAAAGCCTCCTCAACATCCAATTCCAGATCTGTAAGTACCACTTTCTCCTTAATAGTCAAAACGCTCTCATAAAAGAGTATATCTCAGATTGTTCCCCAGTTTTGTACCATATCCTTAGTGCGTGAAACCTGTACGAATCACACGCGCGCAAAATCAGTGTCTGGTTCAAAATAGTACATCAATAAATAAATAAATTTTAGAAGTCTCACTCGACATCGTCAACATCAACCACAGCGGTAAAGCTTTCTACATGATGGGCTTTGTTTTATTACTTTTCATTGAGGCTTAATTTTAACAAACAATGTTTTGCAATTAAGTGCCACAATTTTCAAGAAAGCGTCATCCATACTTCGCGAGTCGCGAATCACGACTCGAGCGACACGCGCTGTATGGTGCAGCAGCAACGCGCGTTGCTGCGCTGTACAGCGCGTTGGTCTGGACGCAACCTTCAGCGCGATTTGCGCGATTTGCGTAATGTGCGTCTGCGAACGACTGTCAATGGACTACCGCGACTGCTCGTTGAGCGAATTTCATTTAGTAGTTGACCCAGTAATATTTCAGTCAATTACGTCCACAGATTCGAAACATTCGGAAAAAAACCGCACCCTTCTCCGAGAATTTCCGCGATTGCTGATGGGCGCTACAGGGCTGATTCATTTAGCAGCTGCAGGGGTCCAACAATCAGCGGTCATTTTCACGCAATCTATGAAGTGTCCAAGATTCCAGCCTATGAAAATGTAGAATAGTTGATTAGTGAGGCCTAAACGAAATCAGCATAAACGACAGTAGCTCAAATATTTTTAGAGTCGAAAAAGAAGCAAGTCTTTCAAGTAGCGGGAAGTATGTTATTTTTCTTTATGAGCTCATCCCCATTTCAATTTACTTATCAATGCTAACGGTTATCTTTCCAATCACATGCTTTTCAGAGACGGAGAAAATTGTCTACGATGGATTATAGAAACTGAAAATGTCGACAAATATTTTATCAAATAAATTTAAGCCATGTTGCTTTTCTCCATGTTATCTATCCAGTTGATATATCGAATCAATAGCGCTAAATTAGTACGGAGAGGTGATTTCAGACCAAAATGTCAACAAATCAAAGGGCTTGAGAACACGTTCCGAAAATTAAGAAAGTAGATAACATAACCGGAGTCTTTGAAAAATTACGGGGTTTTGACCACCCACAAGGAAACCCGATCATCGCCGCGGCGAATGGGAGAACATTATCGCAGAATGAGCGCTGGAGGATCAGATAGGAATCCACTGACTTCGACTCTCCCGGTGTGGTATTCTCCCTATTCGCCTTCGATTCCCGCCTAATACTTTTTTGTTCTGTCATAATCCCCAACTCACATTTTTTACAAATTGTCAGGTTGGTATCTTTGCTTTTCAATATGTCCATTCTACTATACTCCAGCTTCGTAAAGTATGCGATATTACGGAGCAGTGCTTACTTGAAGTCTAGGCAGCGCTCAGGCTTTGCGTCGACGCGCTGCAATTGCAACAGCGCTTCAGTTCCAGAGACGCGAACACCGCCGCAGACGGGAATCGATCGGCGCCGCCCTAGGGCCAGTACCGATCGGTAACAGGCTGCGTGAGACCACGTTTAGACTTCGCTCGCTCTATTAGATCGCGCGACTCACGACCGGTGGCGCTCCACCGCCAAGCGGTGTGCTAAATCCGAATGCTAAATCCAAACTGGGCCGCGTTCACAATGTGCCGCTTTGAAGTGTGCGATTGTGTGACATCTAATCCTTTCTATGCGGCGAGAGTGCAAATCTCCCCTAGCTGTCGGTACTCTCTCGCTCTCTCTCACTCGGATCGACTGGACGATAATCGCTGGTTTCTTTTTCAAAATTACTGGTGACTCACTAGTGGGAACGTAGGGTACTACAGTGAATTACTAGTGACTTTTGGGGAGGTCAAAGAAAGGATTAAGAGTATTCGAGGTCACAGAAGTGCATTCTCACAATTTTTATTTCCTTGTGTTCACGTAAGTCGGGATCTTTTGCATGAACAAAAACGTGTCCACCCGAATCTCTCGTGCAAAAAACTGAAGTGTTTTCTATCGACACGAGCTCATCGTGAACTCGTCAAACATTTCTTTAGCACCTTTTCGGACTGCCCAGAAGCTCAGCGGAAAAAAAACTAGAAAAAAATTACCTTTTTTGAGTTCACATGATTTTAAGTTCTTTTTTCTCACTTGTGTTCACATAATTATCCTCGTGGAGTGTTTCGAATAACCGTGAATATCTAACGCTATCTTCGTTTTCTATTGAATAGCTCACCTTCACCAATTTTCTCAATATCACCCTGCTCATGTTGAGAGCTCGGCACAATCGGTCGCGCCATCGGATCACATTCTTCTGTGTTCATGCCGAACGGCCTTTCTCATGTCTTCCAATATTTGACGTATCACACGGAAACCATCTGGCTACAATGTTCAAGTGGAACATAAACCAACTCATACTGAAGTTGTAAGGCAGAGTTTATACTTTGCGACAGGAGATTAGGAGAAATGGCTTTTTGAGTTTTCAGGAAACTGCATGTTAAAGACAGCTGCCGCGATAAAAGTGTCATGGATAGTTGCTTTTCAATTATGAAACAGTGATAAGTAATCTCCCAAAGAAGAAAACAAGCAAGAAGCGTCCTCCAGAACAACATAAACAAAATCGCTCCCTCACAGTCACACCTCCCTGCGGTCTCTGTGCAACCCCTAGCTCACAAATCTCTCTATCACATCTCGCAGTAGTTGATATCATCCAGTGCAAAAAAAGAATACAAAAAAAACAACAAAAACGCAGAGGAAAAACTCTTGGAAGGAAAAAGAAATTTTAAAAACTCGGTGTCCGAATTTGGGGTTACGGTAGCGCACATTTTAGTGTAGTGAAGTGCGTCGAGCTTTTGCACCACGAAAATTGCGTCACTCGTGATTTTTACGCGTTTCACCTTGCGAAATGGGTTGAGTTGAATGTATATGCCCCTAATGAATAAAATGTAATAAAGGAGAGCAGAATCATTCATGGGCACGAGCGCGGTCAGCGAAAAGGGCATGCGATTCCGATTAATGCCCGCCGCCCCAACAAAGAACAACTGAGCGGCCCTCCGTCAGAGGGCATCTAACAAGTGAGGCGGTCCAACTGGGCGGGCGTTAGAACTAGAACTTTCAGCGGCTGTAGCTCGCTAATCGCTCGCTGCGGAGTTGCGAGAGTGGGACAAGTCTCTAGCTTGGTGGCTATACTACTTGCACAAGGAAGGACGACCATGTACTCACTCCGCCTCACTTGTTATGCCCTACTACTTGAGGAGTACCCTCATTTGTTATGCCCTACTACTTGAGCGCGGGGCTGTCTTTGGAGGAAGGTATAAAGGAAAGTATCGGAGGATGCGCGACAGCCCCTAGTCCTGAAATAAGCTTTGATTAGCGAACAGGTACAGAGATGCTTTCGGCGGTCTCTTTTCTGACAACGTTCAATCCAACAATCCTATTCTCCGATTCTTCCGTGCTTTCGAAAACAGTGGCCGGCGTCGATCGATACTCATCTACTCCTTCGGCGAACGTCCTCCCAAAACCATTCGATTCCGCCATTCTATCCGTGTTG
>MU940219.1:0-11339 GCA_036418165.1 Cooperia oncophora
TGCGGTAGGCGTGGCCATGTGCTTCAACTGAACGTGGTGACGGCTGCATTCTTGCAGGATGTTCACGTTTGGGAGTTATAGCAAGTATATTTTTATCCACACCCCAAGAATAACTCACTAACGCGCTCGAAGGAGTACGCCCACGCCTACCCTGCCACAGAGACGTGGAATGCTTTCACTTGCAACCCTGGTTCAACCTAAAACATAGATTTATTTTGTGCCAGCTGTTTCGTGTATAGGAATGCGAAGGCGGTTCGAGAGTTGGCCTGTATTTCTCTAGTATTCTTAAAGGCGCATGGCACGATGATTTGGTACTCGGTCAGAAATGCTAGCAGGATGCTATATAGTTCAAACATGGCGATAAAACGAAGTGAAACGGTCAAAAACCTGCGAAGAAAAGCCTTCGTTCTCAATTCGGACGAGCCAACCAAAAGCCATTTCGGACGAGAACCCCGTAGGCATCTTGCCAATAACCGCTACGGTAGGTACGGCTGCACGTATACTCGAAATCCCTGAGATCGGGTAGGCGTGGCCGCATGTTTCAACTTAACCTGAAGGTGTCTATGCTTCTGGTGAGATATTTTCATCTTGACACAATTGTTGTCGTGTCTCTGTCCAACACAGAACAAGATGACAGTTGTCCCAGACTGGAATATTCCACGAGTAACCAGTTCCGTAACATGTCAAATGCACGCCCTACTCCGCTCAGGGATAAGGAGGTTATGTACTCGCAGATCCATGCTGAACGTAAAGAAGACCAAGTTCCTGAGCTCCGAAGAGTGCACTGAACCCATCGTAGATCGCCATGGCGAGAGCATCGAAAGGGTCGAGGACTTCCAGTACCTGGGGAGCAACCTAGCAGCTGATGGCAGCGTGGATCAGGCGCTGTAAAAGCTACCCGTATCAACGCAGCCTGGATGAAATGGAGGGAGGTCCAGTGGCATCCTATGCGACCGACGGTGCTCGAGAATCCCTATACTGTAGCTCTAAACTGTACTTGCACATGAAGCGATACGAGCATGTACGGCCGTCCATTTGGGTGCGGGCGGGCGCGGTAGACGTCCGTTTCGGTATATTGCAGCTTGATAGAGACTTATAAGGGTACCTCCCATAGAAAAGGCGCAATGCAGCGCTTCTCAGGGGTGCGGGATTCGGTCTCGCCAGGCGTGGACAATCCTACCTCTTAGGGATTTATCGTGCCAGTTACCTTCAACGCACTCTGCTCCAGCTCATGCATCGTAGGCCACTGCCTTCTGTTACAGTCTTGCAGGGTCCAGGGATTGGTGATCAGATAAAGGGTTCATCTTCCCAGATGGTTGCTGTGCTTGTTGCGCGACCCAGGAAGAACAGAAAGGCCTAATTAACCCGAATGGTTGAAAACTTGGCCCATGGATCGCACACGTGACAAGCGACACCACTTGCAAATATACAGTCCTGTTCGCTACAGATGATGGGGCATGTCGTTGAGAATGGTTTGGCATTTCGCCAAATCGTCTCAGCAAACGTGTTGGAAGCACGCGACAAGCGACAACATTGTTGAAAAAAACGATGCTATGTGAACGATATGATACAGTTGTCGTTTACTTGCAGTTGAGAAAAAGGGAATGCGTGGCTCGAGCTAAACCCATCCCTCCGCACGCCCTAACAAACTTCAGCGAGCAATGACTGCCCACGTTCACACCATAAACGCCGTAGTCTTACACGTTTTTCTGATAGGAAGCGCCCCAATGGCCGAGCGTAGCGGCGATTATCTTGGCGTAACCAACTGAAGGGAAGGTAGATGCGAGAATACACTGAGTACGCGCGATAGATGGAACAGTACCACCACGAGAACCGCAGCCAGCAAAAGAAGGCGGAAGTTAATAAAGGTAATGAAGTTATGTGCCCTTTTTGAAGGATAATGGTGTTCCATGCCCTTTTTTATGAGTCTACCAGTGCCCTCATTGTCTGTAGAACAAAAACAGTGGAAATATTTACGTGATTTCATGAAATGCATTAGGGGTGCTAACAGGGAGTTTTCTAGAAAGCAACCAAGCTTTGAATTCTTTTAATGGACTCTAAGTACACCAACCTGAAATCATCTGCCTTGTTCTAGATGTTTCCCACAAGCCAGGCAAACTATATTATAGAAAGGGCGATGTTTCGTTGTCCCCGGGTACTCCAGCTCTTTCACTCATAATGTCTCATAAATCCATCTACTCAGTTTATTTTTAGCTTCCTGAACAGGATTCTCTTGTTCCTGTTCCATGAAACAAAGAAATCTGCAAAAATCTGAATGAAGTAGTTGCCAGAAAAGGCACTTGAGAAAGATTCTTCCCAAATCACCTACGGCCCTCGTTTGAAGGCTGAAACTCTACCTTCTCATCAAGAATTTCCAGGCCTCTCATGCAGAAGTTCCAGAATTTGCTCTGGCAGGAACCCTAGCTTCTTAAAGAACACGGAAGTGAAAGGCTAGAGTCGAGCTAAAGATCGGTACGGATGATTGGAGAACAGGTGGTATCGAGGTAATTGCTTTGATGAAGTAAAATGACGAAACAATGCGATGTCCGGTTTGGAAGGGGTACATGTTCGCTAGTTGCTTTCGCTAGTTCCTGTTCAGGAGCTTTGCGGCAACCTAGGGCAAGTTTCAGTGTTTCAACTTGACAGTGGTGGCACAGGGATTATCGCCTACTTATGCGCCAATGCTGACGCTCAGGATGTCGTAGAGACTGCTTGGAGCCCCTGCTCAAAATAGCACAGCTTAAAAAGCTCGCCAAAAAGTATAAGGTCTGAAAAGTCTATCAGAGAACAATCTATGGTACTTTAGCAATACCATCGCATTGGAGGCAAGCTCCAGAAAACGAATTGACCAGCAGTCACCATCGCAAAGTCAAATTGTCGTATATGTGTTGAGTGGTCACTGAAGGCAACTAGAAGTCGATTGTATACGTTCCCTGAAAAAACAAACTGGCTGAAAAAGTATAAAAAAATGGAGCGTCCACAGAAACACGGAAACGAACAACAACGCGCAATTCCGCGCATTCCTCATATAAGAACTCTGTTCGGCACAGAGGAGAAGGAGGAGAGAGTATCTCCTGGTTCCTATCAAAGCGGGACCTGTCTACTATGGTGAAGCTACGGGAAGACGGGCAAGAGAATCGTTAGTCGCCGCTTCGTCGCGCGCAGGCAGTGGGCGCGACAATTCATCAACCTGCTCTACCCTTTGATTGGAACATCGGATTTCATGTAGACAAGGACATGGTCATGTAGACAAGGACACTTATGTCTATTTTCGGTCTACCACCCCCTAAAATCGTCGTCATTGGCGGGCGCGACTAGTACGCGACGCCGGTATCTTAATTTGGAGGAAAATAGAAAAAAAAGCTGCGCACTAGCAAAATGATCCTCCCCCCCCCCCTTCCCGTACTTCCTAAGCCGAACACACCTACACCTGCGGTCCAGCACCGGTGATTCCAGGTTAAAATAAAGCATGTTTCGAATACATGAAAGAAAAGAGTAAGGAAGCAAAAATAAGTAAGAAAAAGAAGAATAGAGAATTCCACTCAATTTTTGTATACAATAAGAATCAACAATAACAAAGCAAAAAAAAGTCGATAAGAAATGAGGAAAAGCTTTTTGATAGGCTGCACATACTGGCAACTCTAATGCAGTCACTGTCCCTGCAAAGGGAGAGGGGCAGTGATGTAAACAATTTGGCGGTCCAAGGAGCCGTGAATTGGAGCCGATCAGGACGAATTTTCTACGCCACAGGCGCCATCGTGAGCCCGCAAGAATGGGTGAAAAGTTTGCTGCCTGCGCGCTCCTCTGATACACGGCGCTACAGCGGCCTCCATGCCTTTTGTTCTGCATCTTGCAGGGGTAAAGATTACACAAAGAATGAGCTGGCGAAATCCTTAAGCTCTGAAGAAAATGGGCAAATGGTGGAACGTACGGCGAAGAAGGAGCATCCCCACCTATTAATATCCGTCAGGGATCTGAGGCATATTTACACTCCTTATCCTGAGACAGGTAAGGCGTGGCATTGAACATGGCAGGCGAACGGTTACTCGTGTAAATATTTCAAGAACCTTGCGGACAACTGCCATCTTGTTCAGTGTTGCGAGCAGAGACACGACAGCCAGTTGCGTCAAGAGTGAAATATTCATCAGAAGATAAATATACTCCCACGATTTAAAGAATGCACCCCGCCTATGCCATCTCAGGATCTTCGAGTTATATTAAGTGTCGGAAGAAAAGCTTGAAACGTCGACCAAGTTGAATATTACTAGAGAAGATAGATTTTGACAGCCTGAATACATTTAGCATTCCAAAATGCAACGTTTTTCAACCACTATCTGCCAACTTCGTCGAGAAAAGTGCAGTTTTCAGAATTGTCCATTGCAATGAAGCTAGAGAAAAAGCAAGTTCTGTAGCTCAAGCCGTGGAATCCATGACAGCGAAGACAGCGAAAAGTGAGAAATGAAGCAAAGCAAAAGGATTTCCTCCCTGACTACCTTACCTGTGTGGTCCAAGGACTTTGACAACGAAGAAGAAGTCTTTGCCTTAGCCATAATTCAATTTGAAAAGGGCATATAGACTTGGGTTGCCTCGGCTCCCTTTGTTTTCAGAGGTAAGGCCGGGCGTTTTTTAGACATTACCCTAGCAACCCCCAGGCAGAAGAAAAGAAATACAACAGCAAAGGCCAGTGGCGAGAGTTCAAGCGCAGAACTCGAACTCGAAAATCAAAAGAAAGTGTGCCCATAGCCAGGTGGTGGCCTGTGAAAGTAATAAGGAAGTTCAGTAATCAGTGATATCACGAGTTAATGCGAAGGGGAACTCACATAATCCGAGCGAAATTAGCATCGCAACAGCTAGATTTGCTGCTTAATGATAAAGTAGTCGGGAGTCATAAGCTTCGTGGGATACGCCTCCTGATATTTTCCTTGGAAAGTCACGAATCAAGGTGTTTGGCGGCCTAGCAAGGGAAACCGCAAGGAAACCTCGAACCATGTTTTATGCCTCTTGCGGAAAGCACAACCGCGTGAAACGCTTTGTAAAATTTGCATCGTTGGATAAACTCGTAGAGACGAGAAAAGCGGAAAAATGAGATAACAAATTAATATAAATTAGTCTTAACACCAAGATTTTATGAAAAAAGAAGCTGGAGGTTGCACTAAACAGAGTACTGGAGACCCCTCATGTGTAAGTGCTCTATGGAAGGTCTACTGTGGAAACGTGGAGATCAGCTGAGCTTCTACTCAGTTGCGTCTAATTTTGATTGTGCCGTGGTCTCTAAATGACGAAAGCCTAGGGTCTACTCGGAATTGAACGCGAAGTGCAACGGCGACTACTTTTTTAGTCAGCTCACTTCCCCCGCTCTTAACGCCTTCTTAAGTATACTTCGGTTGGAGTTTCATTTTTGGTGGCTGCCTCGAACCGCTCTTGAATGGGCTGACGTTCTGGGTTTCAAGCGATCGCGGGAAGTTCCCAATTTACCATATGAAAACTATACCATCTTATCACACATAACTGGTTACTCGCCTATCTGACAAAATAAACGCTTTTTGGAGTGCCCAATCCGATATTCACCGTTACCATAGACCTCGGGGATACCTTCGTTCCAAGCACCGAGTGCGCTTCAGTTTCTATGAGAAAATTCTCTTAGTGAAGGACGCATCTTTCCTCCTACTGCAGGACTCAAGTCGCACTCCGTTACTCAGACCTTTTGATATCTTAGTTTTTTCATTTACCAACTTGCTTGCGAACCCACAAACAACAACAAACATTAGTGACATGAAGATTTTTCAATGCGATATCGACGTGGGTTTGGGTGAGAGGAATGTTCCCCACCTGACCCAGCAAACAGCATGAACGTGGTGGAGCTTAGTTAAAAAAGGCGCTTAATGTTTCCGCGCTCTTGGGGCTTTTTTGGAACCGACTACAAATTTTCGGAGGTTTCGCAGCAAGCATGCCCACCTACAATACGCTCCGCCCATAATGGTTGTGCCTCCCTCATTTCGTCCGTCAACTGATTGCCTATCGTTTGCCACATTTCAGGGCACATCGTTGTGAGGATTCCGCCAAAAGGGGGGGGTCGTATTTGGTCGCCCTTCGGGTCCCACCATAAGGGGTCGTTTTGAGCTAACAGAAAATGCATATTTGATAGTTGATTTCTCGCTTCTATTGGACGTTGTATGGGCAGGGAGGTCGTATCTGATCATTTTTTTGGGAGGGAATCGGATCGTGTTTACCGTTTTGGGCGTTGTGGGAGTGGCGGTTGACTTTTGGTGATTTTCCTGTTTCACGTATTATGTGCCCGCCCTCCCTCTCTCGACACTCGACAGCAAAATTTTTGGTGAAAAGTAGGGAAGTTTTCGGGAAATTTTGGAAAAAAGGGGCAGGAAGTTGGGGAAAATCTGATTGTAGAGGGAGGGGGGGTCGTATTGTCTCGCGGCTTTTCCTGTTTCACATGTGCTATTTATCCCCCCCCCCTCCCGCCGCCCGCTTCGACGGCTGCGATTCGATGAGGATGGACAGAGGGCTGGAACGGGGGGGGGGGTCGTTATAAAACTCCCCAAAAAAGGGGAGCTCGTATCAGAGTCGACTAAAATCCCCAACCAGTGATACGCACTGACACATTTTTCGCTCCTCGGGCTCTTCTGGAACCGAATTATGAATTTTCGAAACAAGTAGCTCCACAACTGTGCACATGCTCTGCCCACAGTGGGCGGGGCATAGCCTAGTTCATGCGTGTTTCATAATCTTGGTCTACGCCCTACCCATGGTACCCTTGACCAGGCCCCTTGAACCGCCTGCTTCAGATGATGCTCAAACTTTCCTGGAGCCAGACACATTCAGACAAACGCTACACCACAGACCAGAGACAGTACACGACAGACACACAGACAGCAGACAGACAAACACCACAGACATGTTTTCACACGGACGATAGACAGACGTTTGCCGTTCGTAGGAAGTGGCGCTAACGAGTCTCTTCAATTATCAGGAGCACAGCTTACTACATTACGTGCAAGCTCATCGAGCGTGAATGATAAATGCAGGCTGCACACGTCCCGTTGAACAGAAGAGGCTCACAATTAGAGATAAACGGCCGAGTACTATTGGCGACACCGCGGCCGATAACCCAAGAAAGAGGCGCAGGCCTTTGTTTCGCTGAGGGTGCCCTCAAAAATGTGCTCAAGATCACTCAGATGCCATTTTTTTGAATACGTCGGGCTTATGTGTGATTCTTTCTGTCAGCCCCGACATACGTCCTTCGCGTTGAAGGAGAATTAGGCTAATGGAGTAGAACTGCTCCCATAAAGGAATGAACTTGATATGTTTTGAAGGCTTTTTGCACTTTCGGAGAAAAACTCCAGTATACGCAAAATCGCGAGCTAATTCAGGAGATATAATAGATACATTATTTTGAGAAAATATTATGAATGTACGAGAGGGCCGAGGTGGTGTAGTAGTAAGTGACCCGTTTCCTACGAGCGCGGGTGTAGAGCCGAGTTGAAGACAAACTCCGCGATTGTATATTGCGATAGTGGCGGTCACTTACAAACCTGTAGTCGCTCAATAACCCTCCACGGAAGAGAAACGCGGAAAAAAACCGCGGCGGACATCCTAAGTAAAGAACTGGTAGCCTCTCTGGACGAGTTTTCGCGCCTGCTTGTTTTACGCCAGCAATGCGATATCCTGCTACTTCTAGCTTGATGATGGTTTCCCCATGTCATTCAGTAATGACCACTGAAAAGAGAAAAAAAATAACGGAAACTGGTGTAAAAATTGAACTTGTGACAAAAAATAGCCTCTGAGTTTCGGTGGGCGGGACAACTGGGGAGGCGTCAGAAATGCCACTTATGAGGGCCACAGCGTCCTTCGTCACTTACTGTGAAGTCGCGAAAAAGGGATTTTAGAGAGTGATGGCCAGACTACTTGTACAAGAAGGCACACCTACGAGCTGCTCGAGCGCTGGCACTGCCTTTAACCAAGCCTCCCTTTCTCCGAGAACGGTAAACTGATATGAAATTCTTCTGGGACGGGGAAACACCATATATTTTGCCCTTTTCATAACGATTTTTCTTTGCGTCCGCCTCATAATGACCCTAGGCAGAAGGCCACGTAATTTATTGAATTTCATTCGTTATTTATGTTGAGAATTGGGAAAAAGAAAGAAAAAAATTGGGGAAAAATATATCAACAGTGAATGTTCAATAAGCTCGTCGCGAAAGAGAGATGCATTTCGGTTTGTGAAAGGCGAGTTTATTGAGGTTTTACTACAACATGGGGTAACGTTCACACTAATAAAAACACCAGTTTCGAATCACAAATTAATTAATTTGACATTCTTCAACAGCAATTTATCACTTGAATGCACTTTTTGCTCTGGTCGCATATACGGAGTCATTTGGATAACTGTGCGCGCAGGATATCCTGTTTTACGGGGAGACTTTTTGCTTAGCATACCTTCCCGCAGACTCTCTAGTCTTCTCCATCTGCTGGCCCCCCGCAAGTCATCGTGCAGGCCATATCGCATCAAGCCACTACAATTCGGAATGGAAGAAGAATGAGTGCCGCATTTCAGAAAGGGATTAATTGTGGGGAGAATCCCTACTTTCTTTCCAAAAAAACGTAAGCCTGAAGGCATGTTTCGCGCTGCCTATAAGTGAGAAACCTTGGACAAGTGAGTTCAATGAGCCCCTACAGAATCAAAACCACGAGTCCACCAGTGCAAAACTAGCGAAGAGGGCATGACGTCATTGGGGATCCCCAGCGAGGGAAGTTGTATTTGGCCGCTGGGGAAGGGATGCCGTGTTTTCTTTGAAGAAAAATGTTTCCGATCACACCAGGTTCAGGTGCGCTATATATTTCCCTTCTCGCCCTAATTGACGGTAGCTTTCTGGGAGAAAATTGGGGAACTTTAAAAAAGTTCTGTGGAAAGTGGTAAGCAACTGGGGAAATTCAAGAAGAATCGTAGGTAGGAAGTGGGAGAAGGGGTGGAAGAGAACGTAGCACAGGATGGATTTTTAGGGGAGAGGGAGGTTGCATTTCGCGAAAATTCTTTCGGAAAGCAGGACGCATCGTGCGCGCCCAACGGTCCAAGTAACCCCGTTAATTAATCATTATTTGTAATTATAAATGAGTGATAAACGCTACCATCCGGTAAAACCTCAATAACCTCGCTTTTAAAACTCAGGATCATCTCTCTTTCGCGACCAGCTTATTAGACATTCACTGTTGATATATTTTTCCCATATTTCTCAACATAAATAACGAATGAAATTCAATAAATTACGTAGGCTTCTGCCCAGGGTCATAATGAGGCGCGGCCGCAAAGAAAATCGTTATGAAAAAGCGGCAAAACAGAGCAGATGGACGAGGCTGCTAATTTTATTAGGTCGGAAACGTTAGTGAAAACAGAAGAACTGAAAGTTGGTGCATCTTTGGAGGGAAGCTGAGTAAGAAAAGGACGAAAACAATGTCGAGTTCGAGGAAATGGACAATGGCTGGGAATATGGCACACGAATAAATAAACTAAGTCACTTCTTACCACAAATTTCGGCACTATTTACCCTTTACTGCCCCAGTCATCCGAAATCAGGCCAGTTCCTGACCGACTTTTTTCTCCGTGGGCAGATTTTGCTCAAATGTTGTCTCCTGGGGTAGTTTGACCTCCAGAATACGAATATCACATTCGCTCAGCCCAAAACTTCCTGGCGCCCGCGCCACACAGGCGCCAATGATTTTGGGTATATTTGGCGCCGGTGCCCGTGGTGCGGGCGCCAGGAGGTTTCGGGTTGAGCGGATGTGATATTCGTGTTCAGGGGGTCAAACTACCCCTGGGAGCAAGTTTTCAGCGAATTTGGTGATTTCGAGTATTTTGGCGCCGGCGCCCGTGGCGCGGGCGCCAGGAGGTTTCGGGTCAAGCGGATGCATATTCGTGTTCAGCGGGTCGAACTACCCCTGGAGCCAAGTTTTCAGCAAATTCTGCCCACGGAGAAAAAAGTCGGTCAGGAACTGGCCTGATTTCGGATGACTGGGGCAGTAAAGGGTAAATAGTGCCTGTGGTTACTTCTTCGACAAATTAAATAAAATAATGGATATAAAATAACGAATGCATATCACTAGAATCAGGTGTAAAACATAAGGCTTCGACCGGGTCCCTTTTGGAATGGGCCACGCATTCTAAAAAAAATTCCATTTACAATTGGCTGTCAGTTGACTAAGATTCGACCCGGATAATGACTAGTAAGAAGCATGGAACATCAGAAACTTTTCGCATCAGCGATAGGCTCCAGAGTTCGTTCATAAGCCTCGACCTCCGGTCTCCCTAGAAACTGGGTCGCTTGATAATCAGTTAGGTAGACAAAACCTGATTCAGACCTCATCCAGAACGCTACAGAGTGGACAGGAGCAGATCATCATGAGGCAGTGATCCGTGCCACAATTCGATTATCAGCCATGAGCTTGCTGTGGTTGCGGTCCATGCCCAGCCTCAGCGTTGACGCTCCACTCCACGGGTTCTGTACCCATATTGCCCTTTTAAGTATTGGAGAATTATTTCCTGTTTTTGATTGCTTTTGTGACGTAATTTTGCAAACGATCCTGAATCGTTAATTGCTAATGTGTGCGGTAGTTCTATCTCCTCTCAGCTTCATCTTTTTCAAAATTTAACCTAGTTTTCTTTTGGAATGGGTAATAAGGACCATCAAGAACTACGGACCTTGTTCAAAAAACTCGAACCTGTACAAATTCATGATCTCCTTATTAACGAAACCTCCTTTGTGTCCTGGGCCGCCAAATACCAACAGAATATCCCAGGTGTGTATTTCGGACTTCAAAGGCAGACTGTTCGCCCATATCCGTAGATTTTGCTTCCTTGTCGTGTGTCGGGAGAATGTGGTAGTGCTGTGGTAGCGCACCCTTTCTCAGCTCAGAAGTGCCCGGAAAACGACTGTAGGGTAGTGGTGCCTGAGTGCCGTCTCCAAACACCGTCCATGCTCTCCTTCAGGTGCAGCATTAGCTTCGATAACCGAGATCCTGCAGCAGAACAAGCACTCAGCGGTATAGATCAACCAAGAGTATGAGGGCATCTGGCCATGGTAAGGCGTGTGGCTGGCCGTGTGGCAGCGTGGTAGGAGTGTGGAAACGGCGTTCCAACCCTTCTCGTGCAGTTTGGATCAGAGGAAAAAGCAACTTTTGCGGAACCATTCACTTCACACTGGCCGCCTCCGGAGGAGTGTCCAAATTGGATTTAGGTAAGATCCAACCGCATTCTGATACATACCTTAACTGCTTGCTTTCTCTCCACATCCAAAAAATAGAGAAGAAAAAGCTTTTCATGGAAAGTAAAG
>MU940230.1:0-15550 GCA_036418165.1 Cooperia oncophora
TGAAAAGTGTTAGCGATTGTAGATTTAGTATACTGCAAGTCTGGGCAATAGTTCTACCGGCAGTTTGCCAATTACAGGGCAACCCTGCCCACATTGACGTAAAGTATTTCTTTGTTTCAGTATTTCGACCACAGAATAGCAGATGTGCTGCTATCGTGGAGATAAACTGTACACTTACCTCCGAGGCGGTCCTTGCCATGTGCAGGGGGCGAGGTGAAGGGATCTGCAGTTGTAAATACGTACCACTTACTACGCACGAAATCTCATGGAAACGGGCTCGTAAGGTAGTCTTACCCACGCGACGTTTTCGTACTCCGCTAAGGTCATCCTCAAGGTGCAGCTTTTGCGTCGATACCAAGGTCCCGCAGCGAAACACGCACCCAGCGGTAGAAAATCACCAGGAGAGAGGGGCCCAGGAAAGTAGCGCATGGGCCATGGTTAGGCATGTGGCTGGTAGCGCGCGCGATGTATGGAGACTACAGTCAGGTATCACTACGCTCGAGCCCTATTCCCCTGCACGTTCGACCAGAAAAAAAGGCACTTTACTGACTTCTGCTGCAGCTGCGGACCCATTCCGCACGCGCGAATACCAAGGTCTACAGAGGTGAGTGTAAAGTTTGTCTTCAGTAGCACCACAAGAGGAGAGCCGTAAGGCTTCAGTGCAAGTATGAACTGTTTCACGAGTCCTCAAATGTATGAAAAGGGAACAGCCAAGAAATCTCGTAGGGCAAAGCTAAGAGCCCTTCCCCATACATAAATGTCTGCTCCCACTAGGCAATAACATATTTTTCTGTCCGACTATCGGACTAATTAGCCAACACTTCCCAACGTTTCCGGAAAAAATCAAACGGCATCAAAAAAGTTCTTACCGCTAAAAGGCCGGAAACACTCTTGTATGAACTTTGGAGGACAAGTGGCTGGCTTACTGGCTTACGTTAAGGCCAGAATTTTGAAAAATGCCGAAAAATAGAAATTACCATGAAATCAATCATGAAATGTGAGGAAAAAAAAGCTGGAACTAATCTGCCCATCGAGAGTTGGTCGCTAGCTAAGAGATTTTAATGAGATTCGCTGACGATTACGTTCTTGTAAAAGGCAGCAGTTTAGCACTGCTGGCAAAAGCTTATATCAAAAGTAGGCACTCTGAACTAAGTATAAGGAAAAAAAGTGCAGAAATCAAAGCAACCTTTGTATTGTATGTGAGCGAGTATCAGCCTGAAATGTGTGGCTATCAGAAAGAGGGGCCTAAGAGGAATTCCGACATTTATGACGACAAAATCGCGTATTCAATGATGACAAGAATAGGTGGCTCCCAAAAATGAAACAAACTTGGCTTTGAGCACTTTCAGGCCTCTCTTCTTTCATCTTTCTTGAAATTTGCTGGGCAAGACAATAGAACTTCATCGTAGTCTTTCACCAAAAAGAAGAATACGGGTATCAAGAAATCGATGAGGGCCTCACACGTCTTTCAGGAGAATGAATAATACAATTGTTCCTCATGGAAACCATGCATTGAAAGGAGCATAAGGAAGTCGCTATTCCAAAATAGTACATCACTGATCACAAAAAAGTAACTCAAGCAGTGTTCGAGGGAGCCGACGACAACTACATATGACCAGACCACGTCGCATGTAAATCGGGAATACCAGACGGGGGGACGTATTGGCCCGAGAATTCTTTTGATGATTGCTTTTCTTGTTTCACGGACATGGATGAGGGGGGGGGTGTCGTATTTACTTGCTGTATTTGCCCCCCACTCCTCCCTCGACAGTAGAATTTTGGGGAAAAACTATGAAATTTTCGAGAATTCCCGCTAAACTGAAAGAAGTAGCATGAAGTTAGGAAAATCTAGGAAAGAGTAGGTAGGATGGGGAAGGGGGTCGTATCAGAGGAGGAAATTAGAGGAGGGGGTCGTGCGTTTCAGAAACTTTACCCGGCGGCAGGGCGTGCCCTGATTTGACCAGAAATTGAGCAGTTAAAGCTCAACGGATGACAAGTTCAAGGAAACAGGTTTGCTGAGCAGTTTCGAAGAATGCCGAAATCGGAAATCGGAATGAATGAAGTGTGTCCAGTGAGTATTCATTTCAAAGGCAGGATTCTATTCTTCAGGAATAAACACTCAGGTAAATATGATAGATGTTTGACGCGAAAACGCCGTAATCAATTAAAGCCAAGTATTTTGCGCTAATCGCCGCTCTCGATTTCAAGAAATTCATTTCCTTCAGGAAATCGAGGAATGACTAGAGCTCTGCCGATTAGTAGGGCACATGGAAAACGTTTAAGCTTCCATCAAACTAAGGTGGCTCTTCTGGCATGAAAGAGTTCCCTGGATCCTTACGGCTTTTTTTATATTTATATAAATTTCATCCCTTAAACAGCCGAGGGCCTATTGATCTATCAGAGATGGAGATAGCCGACAGGGAGACTCTTTCTTTGCATCACTTCAATTGTATCGACTTACAGTCTTGTTCGCCTTGGATCCTGGGGCTGTTAGGGGAGGAGGCTTGTTTTAACGCGGCGCCAGCCTGTTCTTCCAGTTGCAGTAGAGGGCGAGCGACAATAACTGGAGGAAGTAGGCTGGTACCGCGCCAAACCCAACCTCCCACTCTCTGCAGACGCAGAATCCACAGAGAAGAGGACTGTAACGTACTGAAGGCAATTCTTCTTGTACTAAGGCGCACCCTACGGAGTGAACAGGAGTGAGTGATCTCGATCTTGAAGACAACTCCCGCGATGAAAAAGTCATGGATAGTTGCTTTTCAATTATGAAACAGTAGCTGATAAGTAATTCCCTAAGGAAGAGAAAAAGCAAGAAGAGTCCCTAAGAACACTAGAAACAAAATTGCTCACGGACAGTCACACCTTCCTGCGATCTCGGTGCAACCCCTGGCCCACAAATCCCTTTATCACATCTCCTCCTAGTGAATATCATCCAATGCAGTGAAAAGAATACGAAAAACAACAAAAACACGGAAGAAAACTCTTGAAAAGGAAAAGAAACTTTCAAAAACTCGGCGTCCGAATTTAGGGGTACGATAGCGTGCAGGTTTCAGTGTAGTAAGGTGCGTCGAGCTTCTGCACCACAGAAACTGGGTCGCTCGTGATTTTTACGCGTTTTACCTTGCGAGATGGGTTGGAGTTGACTGTATGTGCTCTTAATGAATAAAATGTAATAAAGGAGAGCAGAATTATTGGCGCACGGCACAAAGCGAAGGGATAAGCCTCCGGTCCGATTAATGATCGCTCGCCCCAATCTAAAAAACAACTCGGCTTAATGCCCGCCGCCCCAACAAAGAACTGAGCGGCCTCCGTCGGAGGGCATCTAGCAAGTGGGCGGTCCAACTGGGCGGGCGTTAGAACTAGAACTTTCAGCGGCTGTAGCTCGCTCCTCGCTCGCTGTGGAGTCGCGAGAGTGGGATAGTCTCTAGCTTGGGGCTGACTTGCACAAGGAAGGACGACCATGTACCACTTGAGCGCGGGGGCTGTCTTTAAGCGGAGAGAATGGAATCCTGCTGCGAAGAGAACGATTCGGTAACTTTACTGAGGAAGCTGCAGTGAAAAGTAATGTTACAATGAATAAATGAATAGAGGGATGGTCACTGTGCGGTTGGAAGGTTCGGAAGTAAACATGTATCCAGATGCCATTCGCCACAGTCAGTACTAGATTCATAAAAAGAAGATAAATGAAGAGGAACGGAGTAAGCGGGTCCGCTCAGGAAGCGGTGAGAATCCCGATGGTTCCGGACACCATCGCCACTTGCGTCCTGGAAATACCGTGTTTACACGTGCCCTTCAGTGTCGTTTAAGTTGACCAGATTTACCGAATCTTTCTATCTCGACAGGGATTGATGGACCGACAGAATCTTCAGAATGCGTAAAAGTGGAGCCTAAAACGTCCGTAACACAGGACTTTCAAAAGACTGCTGATTACCATCTACTCGAGTATGTCCACCTAGGAAATATTTGAAAATTCTCAGTCATACAGACCATAGAGCTCTACATTGCTCCAAACATTGCGTCCCGCAGCTGGGTGAAATTTTTGGAAAATACGACATCCTCGGGAATTTCCGTCGTACGACTCTTCCGTCTCTTCCCTCTTCGTTCTCGCTCATCCTATCCATTATCTACCTGAACTTTCCAGCTTCCCGAAAAACTGCCCTTGAGTGGGATAGGGCACGTGTAACAGGAAAACCAAAGAAAAGGGTCAATGTTTCAGAACATTTTTCTAGCAGGCGATTACGACTCTCTCTGCAGCGACCAAATAAAAGCCCCTCACCCAAAGTACGTGCCCTGACTCGAAGCATTCGTCGTCTGCTAGTCAGGAGTTTCATGGATACTGAACGGCTACAAGCAGAGATCCCAGCCCACTCCCGTAGATATGATTACGTCCTACTAGTGCACTTAAACAGAAAACCTCACAAGCAGGGAGTTGATTGGTGTGAGAATTTAACGATTAAGCGACTGTGGGGCAGCAGTAACTGCAGCCGGTACCATATGCACGACCGAAACTAAAGCTATTCTAACCAAACGTAACCAGATCTAACCAAACGAGGTCTTTTTCTGAATTATTCCCTGGATAAAAGAACGCTTATGCTTGGTTCATTGATGGTTCGAAAGACGTGAACAAAATGCCACTAACCATAAGATTCTTGATCAAAGCTGTAAACGTGGAGAGTGTCTGCACTAGTTCGCATACCATAAAACCCTTGTATTTGTTTGTTGGAGTGGAGCTGATCACGGTATGAATGAAACGAGATGCTGTTTGTTGTCGATGATGAATGAAAACGAGCAAAACAAAAGGAAGGAGAGCAACATAGTCGTTCCGTATTCTTATATATTCATAGCGTACTAGTATGAGTGACAAGCTGGAATCAATCTATTTATACAACAATATTTAGTTGTGTCAAGTAGTAATAAATAATAGTAATGCCACAATAGATAACATTGATGCTCTGAGAAAATCTTGGCTGGGGCACTCCCGAATGTATTCCTTATATGGCTCCAAACTCGGTAGGTGCCTTGTTACAAAAAAGTTTTGAATGCGAGTACGCTTTTCTACGTGATGAATTGCCCAACTGGGGGGGAGGAGAGGGGGGTCATTTATGTGAATTCTGCGATTTTTTTCCTGAGATATGTTACCCTGTCTATTTTGGCGAAAGTTCGGGTCCCCTAGCCAGGGACCACGACACTCGCCCTGTCCGCACATGAAAAATAATATAATGGAAATTTGACCGCAGAAAATTATTGTTCGCAGTTGGGAAGGCCTTACTTTTCACACAATGCTGCTGAGGTGATAATCGTGCTCGCCAAACGAGTTTAGGTAAAGGGGCAACAGGTGCGGAGCAATCCAGCAGGTCGAGTAACGGTTCAAACCTACCCTTTATCGTTTGAAGTGCTGCCTAAAATACATTCTATTTTCCTCTTCCAATGTGACTATAGGGTTTTTCAACCCAAGGATCTACTATTCTAACCCCTATCTGCTGCGTATACTATGCTTCACACACACCGCCAGAGTATACCCCCGAGCGTACAGGAAGCAGCGGCCACTTAAACGCAAGTGGCACCGCAAAACTCCAAGCTTCAAAACGCCATAAACGTATCAACCACTCCCGCGAGCCGGGTTTCGAATACCCGGTGAAGGCGTCGACTCCCGGCCCACCATGCTTCTATCCCCTCCGAGTCTGCGTAAAATGCTACCAGATTCTGGGAGACTAAACCACTGAATTACATATTTATTCGGCAGGCCACCGCAAGCCATTGTATAGGCCACAATCGCATTCAGTAAGCCACTACGGTTCTTTATCGGAAGTAGAACGCGTGCCGCATCCCACAAAGGGATTGACCAACGGCGAAGACATTATCCTTTTCTTTCATACCTCTGATACCGCGGCCGTTATGTGCATTTATCTTCTTTTGTGGAAGTTGTCGTTCGAGATAGCATGCTAATCTGATAGTGATCATTTGCTACATTCCAGCAAATAATCCGAAGCTAGTCTACTAATTCAGTAGTAATAATGATCACCGTCTGAGTAACAGCTGAGCCCAAAAAGCCATGCAATTTTTCAACACTGGAGGACATTTACACCACATACATAGATTAGTGCATTTTTATATTAAACGACAACTTCTTGGCGAAAGGAAACGCGCAGTTGGTTGTTTAAGCCTCAATAAGGGAGCCCTGTTGGGAAGCGAGTTAGAGACAACACCAAAACAATGCAACATATCAAAATGGCATGGAAGGATCGAAATATTACAGACTCCAGAGGCGTTTTTAGAACTATAGAGAGCATCGAAGAAAAGGACTTGTGCGATGACGCAGTTTACGGAGAAACGGGGAAATTTTTCAGAAACAGTTCACGTTTGACTCCATGTCTCGACCTAATGACAGTAATGCCGAGAATATTGACACATAGACACTTTTGTTCGGCTAACGTTCCGTCAGTATTTTTGGGGTTTGCTTAGCATGTGAAGCTTCAGCCAATGCCCTCAAAGATAGCAAATGGAGGTGAGCCAAGTTACTTCCACGTTTAGAGGAACGGGTAGGGGACTCAATGACTTCTACACTAGGGCTATATCTAATTCTACAGAGAGGAAAAAGGGAACAGCCTAGTGCTTCGGACCAGTTAGGAAAGGAAAAGGGCAGATCGCAAACGAAGCTAATTCAGGCTTCGCTAAAAATGAAGGGCATGATGCAGGCCGATAATTATATAGGATTGAATAAAAAATGAGGGCAGCCAAGAGGGGCAGCGTCGCCGAGCGGAATAAGAGGTGGACAGGAACTTGAAAAAGAACAGAAAACGGGCATGAAGAAGTGTAGAGAGGGAAAGGAACCTTCGTAAGGGATAATACTTGTGAGAAGAAAATTTTGCTGAAGTACCGGTGCAGACGACTTTCTCACTAATTCCGCCCTGCCTTGAATGCATCAAATGAATATTTACGACTATTTTGAGATAATCTTATGATTTTACTATATTATACTTGATTACTGACTCCAATTTGCTTTGGTTGGCGCGTTATCGTTGTTATACTCGAAATCCCTGAGATCGGATAGGCGTAACTGCATGCTTCAACTTAACCTGAAGGTGTCTATGATTCTGGTGAGATATTTTAATCTTAAACATGAAGGGTAAGGAGCGATAAAAAAAAAAAATACCACAATAGAAAAATCTCAAATATAACCACATGGTGAAAATAATATACTCTTAAACGAAATCGAACTCACGAGATACAAACTCCACACAGAAAAATGGCCAGTCTGTCGGCAGAACTGGAATACTCTCACCACGCGTCACACCGACGCACCCGCTTCGCAAGCCCCATGACAACCCACCACCTCTCACTCTGGCTCAGCCGCATAAGGAGGTACACTTTTCCTTTTATTCTTGAACTATTACTTCCTTGATTGAAATCTGAATGGCATGGCCATCCCCATCATCACTCCCAACACCACCAAGACGTTGGCGACTGTTCTCGAGGTGTGGCATTTCCAACCGTCTAGAATAACACGGTCAGTAGCACAACCACGAGCAATTACCAACACAATATTGGCAAAGAGACAAGATGAAACCAAATTATTCCTTTCTGCCCTCCTGAATACTTTTCATTCGAGCCTGTTCATTTGTAGAACCGGTTTCTTCTTTCCATTCTTGCAGACAGGTACATGGTACAACTTATCCTGTCAACAACAACCTCATAGCTCCAGTGCAGCGGCTGTGGTCCGCAGCTCAGAACACGGGCTTCCTGCACAATTAATCTTACCTAGAAAACGAACTTTCAAACTTCAAGCCGAAAAAAAAGCGGACAGCCACAGAAACATCGAGCGCGATTCTAAGAACTTCACAACATGAAACACAAAATGCTGAAAAATAACCTCAATTGGCCTAGGGTCATCGGCCCTAAGGTACAGCGCCCGAAAACACTCTTGTGAAGTGAGGCGGAATCTAATGATTGGATTATCACGAGCTCCAGATTTTCAAGGTCCAAACAACAAAACGTCTATCCTTGCCTGAAGCCTGTTCAAATTGTGCATTAATCGGAAGTCCAAAAGTCGTTAAGTCATGCGTTAGATAATCCTGCAACAAGGGAAAAAGAAAAAAACTGTCAGTCAACCGCGAATCCACGCCCTGTTGGACTTGCTAGTTTCGAGAAAGATAGAGTCAGAATCCTGAGAATCCCGAAAAAATATACAAGTACTGAATGAAATTCCTTCGTTAACACAAGCTTGCAGTAGGCAGTGAAAACGGAGCTGTGCCGAGAATGCACGAGCCTCGCAGTTTAAAATCGTCAGTTCCAGAGCGCAATGTACAGCACCATAGATAATGGCTTCTGGTGAATCTGGCCCGAATTTCAACCCACCATGTGCGGATCTAGTTCACCGGGTAACTGTCACCTAGTGATCGTAAGAAAGTTTTAAGTATCATCGCCCTTTGATGCCCCTCTTCTGAACGCAGACTGGCCGTTAACCGAAATTCCTCCCGGTGGAATTGGCTGAAATTCTGCACCTAGGCACAGACTAAGGCAGCGTTCATACTTCGCAACAGCAGCGGCGATCGCGGCGATCGTGGCGATCGCCGCGATCGTCGGTACGTGGCAGAGCGCGCCCCAACGCTATTACTTGGACCGCTCGCTCTGATAAAAAAGGAAATCCAACTTGTGAGACCTTTTTCCTCTCTATTCTAGAAGTTTCCTATTGGCCGAACTGTTCCAACCTCCCAAATATTGATAGTTTACAAGTCGAGTTCAAACAACGAAAAAAAGAACAGAAAGAAACTCACCTAGGAATCGAAACACTGATTCTTTTATGCAACATCAAGAAGGAGGAAACTGTACAAATGCGTTAGCTTGAATAATGAAAAAAGAAACCATAAGAAACTTACCCTAAGCAAACTTTCATTCTTGCTCACTTCTATCCTGAATCAAAAAAGAAAATAGAAAAAAGCCATTGAGTTGGATCCACCTCTTCTTGAGTCAAATCACGCTCTACTACATGAATCATTGCAATTAAAAGAAAAAAAACAGGAAATCAAGCCATTCCTCCTAAAAGCACTCGGAGCGGTCCAAGTAATAGCGTTGGGGCGCGCTCTGACGCGTACCGCGATCGCCGCTGCTGTCGCGAGGTGTGAACGTTGCCAAATTCCTGATCAAATCCACTTGGCCATTCTCTGAAGTCACATCATCAGCCAATAGAGACCCGCAGTTCTCACTCGATATACTAGGGGGAAAATATACTAACTATAAGGAGCGTTTGCAACTAAATTATATCCTCCTCACACTACTAGCTGTTTAGAATTGTTTACAGAAAGCATTTGAGAGGCTATAGCAGCTTTCCCATAGACTAATGGGATACTGATTCCAAATAATAGCATCTTAGTGAAAGCGATTGTTTTTGCAGGATTTATACCAGCAATGTCGGGTAGTACCATGTGAAAAAAGCTCTTTACTTCTTGCAGAAGCCTGGAAGAGAATCCGAATGGGGATCATCATGCACTGGAGGCTCGGAGAGATCATTAATAATGGAGATAAAGACGGAGATAAATGAAGGTCTTCAAAGAAAGGAGTTAGGTATGCTAAAAATAGAAAAAGTGCAACTACGCTTCCCATTTCCTCCTCTCTTTCGATATGAAAAACAAAGTCGTGCCAAGTAGCCATTGCATGCAGCCTTCAAAGAGTGAAGGAGAAGGAAACGTCGTTCTGATGCAAACATTCAAGCTACGTTATGAGGGACGCGCCAAGCATTTGACCGTCATTTTTGGTCCCTGCGCAATGGATAGGGAAATCAAAATCTAGCTCTAAAAACTCCTTCTTCTTCTTCTTCTCCCTAGCGTTAGTCCCGCGCCGTCGCAGGGTCCGCTGTTCTTATTACACGTCGCCACTTGTTCCGATCCACTGCATCTTCTGCTGTGGCTTTCACTTCAGTGAGGTCCTCTTGATGACGTCCCTCCATCTTTTCTTTGGGGCTCCTCGTGGTCGCTTGCCCTCTACCTCGAGTTCCAATGCCTTCCTTATTGGGTGGTCTTCGGGCCTCCTCAGTACATGACCGTACCATCGCAGTCGCTGCTCTCGTGCCTTCAGCTGGATAGGAGCCGTCTGTGTGACTGCTCTGACGTCCTCGTTTCTGACTCTGTCGAGTCGTGTCCAGCCGCAGGCCCATCTCAGCATCCTCATTTCAGCTGAGTGGAGCTGCCTTTCATGGTTCTTGCAGATAGGCCAGCACTCACTGCCGTAGAGCATTGTAGGCCTTACCACAGCCCGGTACACCTTGCCCTTGAGCGTTCTCGAGCACCGCCGGTCGCACAGGATGCCAGTGGACTCCCTCCATTTCATCCAGGCTGCGTTGATTCGGGCCGTCACCGCCTGGTCCACGCTGCCATCAGCTGCTAGGTTGCTCTAAAACTACCTATAGCATTCAGTGTCTTGATCACGAGTATGACATTTACTTTTTGAATCCAACTACACATGGCGAGAGAATTGGTGAAGAAAACCTCACTAACTGGCTCGTCCGGTCCATCAAGAAGGAATGCCGACACTATTCAACTATTACTACGCTAAAAACAACTCTTTTTTCTGAAACTTCGCCGATAGGGGTGGTTGGATGCCCTGCTCACGAACATAGCACTCGTTTTCGGCGCTGGTGCCAAATCGGCGCCATTTGGCGCCACTTTTGGCGCCGCCACTTTTCACTCAAATTCGATGTTACATTGGCCCATAGTAGGGGTTACTTGATGTCCTTTCACAAATTTTCGATGTTAAACTGCTAGTAGGGTACTTTTGATGTTCTTTATCAAGATACCGCTATGATTTTTCAGCTCCGCACACAGTTTGGCCATCTTAGGGATTGGCGCCGCACCCGCTGTCACAAGAATCGATAAAGGCCAAAAATGAAAGTGATGGCTGTAATTAAAATGTCAAATAACCTCAGTATTCAAGTTTTCAGCGGATTTGGCGACTAGGGTTTTTTGGCGCCGATCGTCACCCTGTAGGAAATGCTAGCGCCCCAAGTGTAGGATGTACCGGCCGTGATCCCGAAAACGATAGAGGACGACGGCATAACTTGAGGAGCCCAGCCAGAACAGTTTTTTCACCAGTTGTAACGGACTCAGGATGACATCATTGTTGGAACAAACAGCCCTGGCCCTGCTCTATCGTCCGCTTGGTGTCCCATGATCGCTGTGGCCTTAAAAATTCCAACTTTTCACGTATAATAAGTGGCTCATCCTCCCCGTCCTCCTTTCGAAAACTCCATCCCCTGGCAAGGAGGACCATCATAGAAGTGGCGTAGCTCTCTTGTCTGCTGATTCTCAGCCCCACGCTTGGAACAGGGACAGTCTCGCAGTATGGGGCCTTTTTCTTCATTTTTTTTTCTACACGAGCAATTCGACCAGCGCCTACACTTGTCAGTCCCGTTACCTATAAACTTTTCGACGGTTTGTCGCAAAATTGGCCCTTGAAATAGGAACGTCTTGACATCAAATGATGCCAAATTCGTTGTCGCACTATGTGCTCTTAGGGACCAAATCTCAGCAACGAAAAATTGAAATTTCGGGCTATTACAGTTGAATGATGTCGGAAATGACTGATGTGAATAGCTGCTACTAAAAAGCTATGCAGTGGCAGCTGTTTGATAAATTGCCTGCAGCACTAGAAATTGCCGCTTCGAATGACCCACGCTTCAGCAGTTATAGTGAGAAGAAACCTTTCAAATTCGTGAAACCACTTCAGCACAAAGGGAAAGACTCTCCATTAAAGGCAGCTGGCAAGATAATTAATCAAGACGAGTAGGATTAATACGCCTGGCAGGATTGAATCCCGGGACCCTGAGCTGCGTAGCACCTTTTCTGAGAGAGGTACCCTTATAAGGGCCCTATCAAGCTACAACATACCGACCCGAACGCCCACCACGCCCGCCCGCCCACAAATGGACGACCGTACCTGATGCTCGTATTGCTTCATTTGCTAAGTAAAATATGAAGCGAAGGGATTGGTATGAAGCGGCTGCGGTGCTGCATGGATATATGAGTACATACGTGCAGCCGTACCTACCGTAGCGGTTATTGGCAAGATGCCTACGGGAAACTCGTCCGAAATTGCTTTTTGAGCCATTGGAAGCGAAGGCTTTTCTTCGCAGGTTTTTGACCGTTTCATTCGTTTTTTTGCCACTTGCATACTATATGCATTTACGGCTACGTCCTGCTAGCATTTTAGACCGAGTACCAAATTATAGCGCAGTGCCTTTAAATTCTGTTGCGCTTAAAAGTACTGTCATGGAATTACTTTGAACTCAGTGGAATCAAAGTTGAACACTACTCGCTCTAAAAGAAGGTACAATGACATTGACGAAAATTTCACGAAAAGTTCGCACACATAAAAGAAAATGCGACGTTCTGATTCGAAAAAAATTGAAAAAAGTCTGAAAAAAGTCTAGAATGAGCTTAGATTACAGTGATATTGAGACTCGTTCATGTCAAGGCGATATTGCTAGACTAGCCAGCAAAACAAGAAACTTATGATGTGGTTGTCGCACTTTTGCCTGCGTGTTCAAACACATTTGATCTACAATAAAATTTAGCCACGCCCTCGAAATCCCATGAAAATAAAGTGAAAATCGACCAGTGACAAAATAACCTTTTGACAGGAACTCATTCTCGGTTTCCAGCATTTTTCTTCCCAGGAATAGATCCGGACGAGACGAACACTTATCTCGCATAGAGTCGCTATTCAACTCTCAGCAATGTATTAACTGGCGAGATCCTGAGCTCACTTGACTAAAATGCTCAGCGCTGGGTGGTTAGCAGTCATTGGAGGCAATTCCTCAAGCGACGTGGATGGATGCGCTCAGATGAATGAGGCCATGAGAGCTTGAAAACAGACTGAATGCTCAATCATATGTGCGGAATGTGCCCCGCGAGACGGCGAAATTTGTCATAGCTGGGTTTTTTCCTCATATTTTGTCAAAATGGATACTTCTTTGAGAATTATTTCAAGTTTTGTCAATGACTATGCCGCAAATGCTATTCGTGGGGTTTAAAAATGGGTTCGCGGAAGAAAGTTGACATACCAGCAAGGAAAAAAGTGCACATAGGCAGAGCACGCGAGATAAAGTCTCGAGCGAACTCGCGAAGAAACAAAACGCTGATGCGAGAAATGAGAAATCATAGATGAGAGAAGAGCTAAAGACAGCCCCCGCGCGCAAGTAGTAACATTGAGTACGGCCTTTGTGCAGATGTTAAACAGGCACCCCAAGCTATACAAACTGTCCCTCTCTCGCGACTCCACAGCGAAGCGAGAAGCGAGCCGCCTGAAAGTATCTAGTTCTCAACGCCCGCTTTGAGCGCCCTTACCTGCCTAGATGCCCTCTAGACGGGGGCCGCTCATTGATTTCTTTGTAAACGCGCAAAATCACGAGCGACCCAATTTTCGTGGTGCAAAAGCTCGACGCACTATACTACACTAAAAGAGGCACGCTACCGTATCCTAAATTCGGACTACGACTTTTAGAAGGTTTCTTTTCCTCTTCAAGAGTTTTTCTTCCGTGTTTTTGTTGTTTTTCGTATTCTTTTCTTTGCATTAGATGATATCCACTACTGGGAGATGTGATAAAGGGATTTGTGAGCCAGGGGTTGCACAGAGACCGAGGGAGGTGTGACTGTCAGGGAGCGATTTTGTTTATGGTGTTCTTGAGGACTCTTCTTGCTTTTTTTTCTTCTTTGGGAATTACTTATCAGCTACTGTTTCATAATTGAAAAGCAACTATCCATGACACTTTTATCGCGGGAGCTGTCTTTAAAGAACATGGGCCAATTCTCGGGCTCTACACCATAAAAGTAACCGTCACATCTGCGCTCCAAACACAAACTGTGTCGTCACCTTTGTGGACCCTGGCTCTTGCGTTCTCAAAGGTGAGCGTGTGGGAACGCGGCTGAAGGGTAGTGATACCCATATGTGGTCTCCATACTCCCGCGCTGCAACACGGCCAGCCAGGCGCCTAGCCATAGCCGAATGCGCTGCTTGTCCGCGCCCTCTCACTTCTGGTTGTTCTCGATCGCTGTGTTGTTCCGCTGCCGGAACTTCATCGACGCTAGTGCTGCACCTTGAGGATGGTGTGGACGGAGTACGGAGATTCACTCGAACACCACCCTCCAGCCCTTTTCCCATGCCTTTTAAACGGAGCGTGTGGCACGCTACTGCACCTGCGAGAGCATAGATATGGTGAAGCACCTGTCTCGGAGGTGAGTTACGACTGTCAATCGCGAAACTGGCGACAATTTCTGGGATTATGCAACGGGTCAAAGAACACCGTCTAGAAAGCATAAGCTCCATGATGTTTGTTCTCCATGATTTTCTCAACTTATTCTTAGTTTCACATATTCGATAGTGAAACATCCAATATATCTAACGAGTACTACTGCAGTTAACGAAATCAGCGGAAAAAACTAACAACAGTAATGAGTTTGCAAAAAACCAATAAAACCAAAGGTATAAACAACGCAGAAGGGCGCAGTTTGTCGACGGGGGGGCATTTTGCTTTCCATAGATGTGTCGACCCATCTAGGCAGCCGTTTCTCGAGTTGACACGTTTTAGGATAGTGGCTAGACGATCTTACTTCAGCTTCACAAGAGTTCACAAGTTTTACCAGAGTGAGATTTGTAAACCGGAACTAGGGAAGCAATGATAATACAAAATGCCCCCCGTCGACAAACAGCGCCGGAATATTCTTATAAGGCTCTCGAAATACCATTGGTATAAAAGATATGAGGAAGATCACCACACTTTGTACGCGGAACTTTCACAACTGATCCTGGTCACGCCTTTTTTCTACGACCGCGCCCACCTCTCCTAGAGTGCGACTCACGATAAACTTCTTCGGCAACAGGTCAGTTGTGCCAGGTACATACAAAGGCGTTTATGCAAGAGCAGATCTCATGCTCCTCTTAGGAACCTTTTAGCACAGTTCGATCAGTGGAATGTTGCATGCTCGGCGCGTCCGAACGAGCATCTGTCGGCAATGAAGGATCTAGCAAAGAGTTTGGAGGCAACAAAATACAACGAACCAAAGTCAGAGCGCCATTACTGTAACTATAGTGAAAGAACCTTTCGACTGAGACCACTAACTTCGTGACTCCAGGCTGCGGAACGTTACGTCCCAGTCGCGGCGAAATAGGCTTTGCATGCGGTGGTGACGTATGCAGCATCCGCACCAGGACCTAATCCACTCAACATGGCAGCAGCGCTGCACGTCGGCTCTATCTCCTGTTTCAACTCGCACTGCCGCGACTTTTGAAGTGGTGCCACACACCCTTTAACCCCACCTGTCCACACTTCAAATCCGGAAAAGGGCTTGGCCAAAAGTAAAAATGGAAAGAGCACGCTTTGCAGGCGCCAAACGCGTGGCATTATTACCAACTATACTGTCACTTAACTGTAAGTAGAAACAACTGTACTTCATTTGAAGTCCTCATTAGGTTCCATCCTAGCACTCTCTATACTTGCCATCAGAAGCACATGCTCTCTTAAATCAGAACTGAACAATTCATTCTGTTATCCGTTCTGTTA
>MU940231.1:0-16681 GCA_036418165.1 Cooperia oncophora
CTTTCAAAGGATTACTTGTGCAAAGCTGGAGTTAAGGTCATCCTGGAATCACCATCATTCTCACAGAATTACCGTACCTTGACCCATTGAGGACGGCCCTTATGCGTGTATATGCTCATCATTTCATCTTGTTTTTTCACCAATCAATAGAACTTATATTCAGTAACTTTATTAATTACGAAGTACATATTATCCAACCCATAAAACCCATTTTCTTAGATTTGGATTGTAAGGAAGTGGCTTAGAAGTCAAGCAAAACGATTGGGCCCCTGGCGGCCGGTCTGCAAGGTCTGCAATAGGTTAAATTAGTGCACCCACGCCAAAGCCTCCTTTTCCCTCATTTTTATCACGCCATTTCTATTTTTAAACAATGAGTTATATGAATGTCTCCCCTAAGGTTATTAGCGCCAAATAATCTTGTTTCAGCATACAGAGAAAGAGAATAGTTATTCATTCCTAAGACAATTACTGGTAACTTCCTGGTCAACCTTTCTTCAGATCAGCTGAGAACTAGCACACAATAAAACACTAGACATACAGAGCATCACTAAATAACATCAAGGTTTCAGAAAAAAACGGGGAATGAGAAGGAGCCAGGATAGAGGAAGTTTGGCCATAAGCAGGGGAGAGGACTTCTTTGGCTATAAATGTGCAGGACACTGAGAATGATCTTCATATTTCGAGGAATGTCCTCGCTTTCACATGGGAAAAATAACCATGAAAACCTACAGACCATCCTCTTATGGAAAATCAGGAGAAACAGAGAAGAAACATTCAACATCAGCAGTTTTGGAAATCTCAAGTCGTAATCCTAATGAAGTCCTAATGAGTGAAAGTCAGAAGAAAACCCCGCGATTGCATATTGTGGGTATTAGCGTTCAATAAGCTACTACCCACAATATGCATAATCCCTACAGTCATCAAGTCACGCTTTAAGGAAGAAAAAAAAGCGAAAAAATCATGAAGAACATCGTAAGGACCCCTGGCAGACTCACTGTACAAGTCGTGCTGACCTGCTCATTATGCCAACCAAGCGATATCCTGCTCCTTCTGGCTCACTAACCGTTTCATAGCGTCATCCAATGCTGATAACATCTCACAGTAGACAAAAAAAAACGAGAAACACGGGCAAAAACTGAACGTGTGACAGAAAATAGCTTCTAAGTTTTGGTGGGCGGGACAACTAGGGAGGCGTCAAAACCACGCCACTTATAAGGATTACGGCGCCTTCGTTACTTCCTGTAAAGCCGCGATAATGGGACAATCTTAGAGACTGGGGGCCAGACTACTTGTAAAAGGAAGGGCGCTCACGAACTGCCTGAGCGCAAGGACTATCTTTAGCCAGCCTACTCTCGTGCTTATTTCCTAACCAGTGAGAAGTGCTGTCACTCACCTGGCCGTGTTAAAGGGCGCGCAAAAACTCTAATAACTCGCTTCAGAGTAGCGTTCAGCTAATTAAAAAAGGAATTCGATCAGCGTCTGGAAACACGTCTGAAGATAACTGCCTGGCCTACATCGTGGTGTTTCCATTGAAAAGAAGGGCTAGGTCATATTAAAAAAGATAAAAATAAATCCTTTGCAAGTGATTACCTGAAATCTTACAAATAGGTGCTGTTCATTTTTTTGCAAAAAAAGAAGGTGAACAAGCAAGTTCTTTTTAGCACTACCACCACCATTACTTACTATATTATACACTCTACTTCTTTGCGGACGGTTGGGCGTGTCAGCCAGTATGAGTGTGTCACCCTCTTTGAGCTGTTCTCTGCCTTCTTGTTGAAACGGGCATGCGACAAGTAATCCACCACGCTGGGTCCGCTGGTCAAATCCTGCACTGGCTCCTGCCCACGTCAACCAAACTTTCCACCGTTCGGGGACAGCTAATTGGTATGAGAAATGCCTGGGAGGATGAAAGCACGGATTTGAACAACGGCTGAGCCCCGCAAGTCTATTGTATAGGCCACATAGCATTCAATTATTCACCACGATTCTGAATGGAAGCGGATTGAGTGCCGCATTCCAAAAAAGGGCGACCAACGGCGAGATCTTTATCTTCTACCTCAATTGTAACAGCGAAGAAACAACAATTCAAGAACAAGAGAAAACATAGAAATGACGAAGTTCCGGGGAAAAACCGCCAATTTTCCGGGGTAGATTGTTCTTGTCTATGAAACGCTTTTACCAGTAAGATTTCAAAGTAGCTTTGGAAAGTTTGTATTCTAGCAAGATGTGCAAATGATTCCTTGACAAAGGAAAACCCCAACCTCTTGTGAGAACTTTGGAAAATCCCGTTTCAAAGCGATGCAAGACGACATTGAAGAGTTCAATAGAATTAATCGGGGAAATCATTGGAGAATTCAGAAAAACAACTCAGCATTACATTTTATTTGATTTTTCAGCCCTTTGAAATTTCATAAGAAACCCTGGTACACATTTCCACAGCATCCCCCGCCTTCACTACTTCAATCGAAAAAAATAACAAAGTACACAACATATCACCAGTTGTAATAGTTCTCAGATTACTCACGGGGGATGAATGTGTGTGTAGAGGCAGGGGGCAGACGAAAATTGATATAATGTGTGGACATAAGGATGATGTGAAGTTGTGACGTGAAAGCGGCGGGTGAAAAGAGTTGGGGGGGGGTGGGGTAGAGTGGCAATATAGACGATTATACCTTATGAATAAAGTAAAAACTCTTTGAAAAACTTACCCATACTATTCATTATGAGAAAATGAAATGAGATTAGATGGAAGCCAATTGTACGAAAGAAGATAAATGAGCGCTAGGTGTTGTGAGGTGGATTGAGGAGGTGGATTTGTGTGACCGTGACTTTGCTCATGTCAATTCGACAAGCTTTGTCAGTGAAGTTTAAAAGTACAACGAGAGAGGGTTAAATTCTAGGGTTCACTCCAAAATATCCAACTTCAACCCCCACTTATCCATATTGACTCGGGAAAAGGCAATTGGGCAAAGGTGAGGAAAATCGTGAGAGGAAAATGAGGTGAAAAGACAAAAAAAAGCGGAATTGCACCGTGTCTGTCCACACCCCCGCTTTCACCATTTTTTGTCGATAATAATTGTGTGGATTTATGTGAATGAGCGGGCGAAGGGTAAATGTGCGCCCTCAGGCCGTCCAAGTGGCGAATGACCCGAGATGCCACCTCCCTCCCACTTTCTGCGGCCGCCACGATCTCACCCCGCGCCTATCGGCCGACGATGACGACGAAAACGACTACGGCGGCACCCCAACGATTTCACATATTGGCCCATCAACGATAATGGCACCTAATTATCACTTACTGCCGTGCATTTCCATTCATGAAAAGAGCATTGCAAAAAAACGGAGGCAAAATTGTTATGATGAAGTATTGAAATGAAAGCAAACTAAGATTTCCAATGAAACAGGGTTTTTCCAACGTGGAAATTCATCAATCCTACTCTATTGAAGTAATTAGCTTGGAAACATGACTAGAAGTGTAGCAGTATGAATACTTGGGTTCATGGAAAGGCTTAGGAAAAAGCTGAACGCGTAGCAGTCGAAATGATCCAACCTTCTGGGAAAAGTGTGGTACAATTCATTCAGGGAAACAGAATGAAAATAATTTGTATTCGATATTTGGTGGTAAGACTTATCGATAAAACCAGGCTCTCCAAGACTATGGGTAACCAGTTTGGCTAGCCCTCAGTAGATCCGAAACCATCTCCTTTTCCGGCATCTTCCTTTCCGGGGCACATCGTTGTTGGGGATTCCCCATTAGGGAGGCATCGTATTTGGGCTGGGAAAAAATTTTCCTGTTTCAGGGACGTTGTAAAGGAGGGGTCGTGTTTCGGGCGTAGGGAATCCCCAACTTATGGGAGGGGGTGTCGTATTTGGCCGCCAGGAGAGGGAGGGGTCGTATTTGGGCTGGGAAAAATTTATTTTGATAGTTGATTTTTCTCGCTTCACGGACGTTGTAAAGGGGGGGGGTCGTACTTGGTCATTGTTGGGAGAGGGAGGGTCGCATTCAGCGTTATAGCGGCTGTAGGAGCGGTGGTTGTAGGAGCGGTGGTTTACTTTCGTGATTTTCCTTGTTGCATGGCTACTTGTACGCCGCTCGACAAAATCCCCCAACCAATGATTTGCCTGTTGTTCACTCGGTTGTCTTGTGATGGGTGCTCTGCCGTATTTCCCTTCTGACCTTTTGGGAGAGGTTGCTGACTTTTCGTAGTTTTTCCTGGTACTACATAATCCGCCCCCCCTCCCCGCTCGCCAGCAAAATTTCCGGGTAAATGTAGGGAAATTCTCCTGGAAATTCCGAAAAAAGTGCGGGGGGGGGAGGTAAAGAAAATTGCAGTAGAAAGGGAACCAGGAAGAGGTCGTACCATTCCCTGAAAAACAACGGGGGAGGGTCGTACGGACTCGACGAAAATCCTCAACTGTGAGCTGCTTTCACCAAAATGTGAACTTTCAATGAATAACGTGCTACTCTTCCACTTCCTTCTTACTGAAATCATTTGAACAGGTTCAATGACGAAAGGAACGGGGAATCGCTTAATCCGTGGTTCAAAGTGTAGCACAAGACGTGATCCCGGCTCTCCAGCAAAACCGATATTTTCAGTCGATATCGATCGGAGCCACCACAAGGGAGCCCCCGCCCTTTTTTAAATGTACCAGATTTGCTGGAAGCATGTACTCAATGCAATGAACACCATAGTTCAGTAAGCACTACACGTAATACTACATGCACGAGGAGGAATCGAAGAAGCAGACTAGTACATCAAGTGTAAAGCTGTGGGAAACCAGACACCAGATGTTTCGTACATTTGAGGTCCACTTCACCCTTTCAATTATCCGTCTTTCGTTTCATTTCAGATTTGACGTCCAAGTCTGAGAATTGGGTGTCGGTCTCTACTGCGTACATGGTGTTGTAGTCAGGGTACAGCTCGTGATGTGTGAAATAGTAGATTAGGTACGCCCCTTCTCCGAGAGAGGTACGACCCTCCCACCTAGATGAGGGTCCCGGTACGACCCCCTCCCCTTCCCCAACACCTACCTACCAATTTCTCCACATTTTCCAATCCTGTTTTTCACCCAAAACCTTGCCGTCGAGCGGGGGGCGGGGGGGGGGGTATATAGTACACATGAAACAGGAAAAATCACGAAAAGTCATCAATCAATCGGGAAAATTTTTTTCCCAAAGCAGCAGATTTCAAACGCACTTACGACCCCCCCCCCCTCTCTCTTTCCCAGCGACCAAATACGACCCTCCCTCCCCAACGGAAAAGTACGACCACCCCTACGTCTTTCACACAACGATGCTGTACAGTCCTCATCATTGCGGACTGGTGGACCGGTGCATCGTGTCAGTCAGGAGTGCGCACACTGTTGAAGCCGTTCTCAGCCTTTTTGTTGCAACGCGTATGCGACAAAAAGTGGTAGAAAACGAGTAATACGAAGGATATAATACAGTAATGCACTTGCCCGCTTCAAAAACTGGTGCAGAACGACTTTGCCAAACCGCACCAAACGCAGCCGCACTGCCACGCCCCACCGGTCCGCAATGATGAGGACTGTACCTTGGGTGTAGTTCAGTTCTCCTTTTGAACTATCTGACCAAAAACCGATAATTCCAATCGATGTCGACTGAAATCACTAGCCGATCTCGAGGCAAAGCCTCCTTAATTTATCAACCTAAACGCTCAATGAGCACAACGGTTTCTATACAGATTAATGCCTTCCGGTATTATTTACCCCCGAAGCAGCATTTATAGAGCAGCTGCTCTAGAGCAGCTGATTTTTGTGGTGCATCACCTTTTTGAGGGCTTTATGTGCTTTCAAGCGACAACTCTTCATCAATAATGCATGTGGTGCAAAGCATAACAAATGTGAAGAACAAAAACAAAGAAGGCGGAATTATAAAGAAAAATTGAAGGATGTGGGACCGACAACTGCCAATCGCTATGAAAAACCATATTTGAAGTTTATTCATATGAAAGCAGGGCACATGGACAAGTTGTGGAAGAAAGCAAAAATCTTAATAAGTTTTAGTGTTAGGAAGTAATCGACCAAAAATAGTACTCGAATGGACTCGACTAGTCATTCTGAAGGAATTTTAAAAGTAGCTGTCTTAATATGATGACTGCTGTTCAACGTCACAGTTCGCACTCCTGAAGTCATGGCGAGAAGGTTGAGTTACGGGCAAAAGTTAGACCCCAGGCGGGACCCGAACCCGCATCTCCCGCTGACCGGGCGATTGTGCTGCCCATTTTGCACAATTGAATATAATGCCTATGACCCTGTTTGAGCCAAGTTTCTGCTTCAAGATCCTGTCCCAGTTAGTATTCCAATTATCTAACGAGATAGAGCCTTCTACCTGGACACTGGCAGCCCCCCCCCTCTCACTCCTCTCGTACCATCTGTCGGAGATGAATCTCTGCAAACTGCAGTTGACTGCACCTTTACAATTTTTCCGTCTCATTGTTCCAGTGATTAGAGGTGGTATAGCAAGTGGAACAACTTGCCGGGCGCGTGACTCCCGCTGAGCTGGCTGGATCGGCTCTTGCCCCGAAGCAGAGAAGCCAAGCTCCGGGTGTAGGAACAGCTTTCGTCCAGGTGGCTATACAGAAAGTTTCGACCTCCACACTCCTCTCCCCATAGGCGAAATCACATTCAAAGTACACTTAATATCACCGCAATTGTCGAGTCACAATCAGTGGTTCTCGTGGTTGAGCGAGGGAGCCGAATGCGCCTCGAACCGCGCTGCTCACGCCGCTTCCGACAGTCCGCAATCATGAGGACTGTAACCACGCTTGTGAGCAGTGAGCACGTCACGTCTTGTTGTTGGGGAATATCATACAAAATATAACCCCTGAAAATTCGATCCGCTGGTGCGACCTCCACTCCCCATACCCCATCCTAACGACCATCCACCTAAATCCCGATTTTTCTTGATTTCCTACCGCTCTTCTTTACCTTTTTTCCTAAGAACTTCCCCACTTCTTTTTTCTCTGCAAACTACTACTGAACGGAGGGGGTTAGGGGGTACCTACACTTAGAAGAGGGAAACTGAGAAAGACCGCCAAAAAGAAATGGGAAACGACCACCCAGAACATCTCAAAGTACGACCGCCTTGCTGCGGATCCTTCACTTGTGACGTGTCCTGCTTGTGAGTGGAAATAGAACGCGTAGAATATCTCAAAAGGCCAACGCTTTGTCCTTGACTTCACAACTTCTTCAAGTACCTCTCGAATAGCCAACGATCCCATGAGCAAACCCCTTACCAACCCCAGCTATGACATTACCTTTCACCCGACTTAGTACCTGATCTTGGTGATCATGTGATTATGGTCGCCATGAAAACCAGTTATGTCCCGCCTTGTCGAAATTTTCTCTCTCAGGAGCATTTCTTTAGCGGTTCGTTCTGACTTGAGTGCTGGCTATAGAGCATCATAAAAAGAAAAAAAATTGGGACCGCATGAATGATGACCTCGTTTCTCTCTAGTCCCACGCTTTGTCCATCATACCCAATCGCCCACACGAGTGTCGGTGTTGGCGTTGAATAATATAACTGAGAAAAATAAAAAAAAATCAAAGGTTAAAATTATGCACATTGCCCATAAAACACTCTTACCATTGGAAATAGAAGGGTTTCCATGATATTTCAAAACCTGGGACGAAGGTGGTGTAGTGGGAAGTGGTCTGCTCGCCGCGTTCGTGGTCCGGAGATATCTTATCGACCAGCTCTCGCCCAGATCAAACACGTCTCCCACCTTCCGGGCACGGTTAAATGGTACATTCATCTGGGAGGATGAAAAATGACTAGAGAAAAGAATGACGGGAATGACTGAGAGAGTTTGCACATAGTCAAAAAGGCCAATTTTAAAACATTTGATAATATGAACTTGAACGTCAAAGAAGGGTGTTGGCGGCTTGAAATAGTCGAGTATGTCAGGTGTAGGGTTAAGACGGTGCGACGAATGGACAAAGGCTGCCTTCAGGGCACGTCCTACCGCTGGGAGAAATTCTCGGGAACTACGACCCCCCCCCTTCCCACTCTCCATCTCACCTACCATTTTTCCAAGTTTTCTTAACTTCGTACAACATTTACTAAAGTTTCCCAAAACTTTTTTGGATGACATGGTTTGAAGGAATGGAGGAAGGTTCGAAGGAATTTCCCAAAATTTTGCTGTCAAGCTGGGCAACGAAATTCTAAAGGCAAATACGACCCTGCACTCTCCTAACGACGAGCAAATACGACCTGCCCCGTACTGGAATTTTCCTAATAGTATAAATTTTTCTTTTTTTCAATTTTCCTAATAATAGCGCCAGTGAAAAAAAATCAACTATAAGGAAAAAGAGATTCCACAGACCAGATTTGACCCCCCCTCCATCAGACAAATACGGCCCGCCCCTCCACCCGCCGAGGATCCCCCAACGTAGGACGTGCCCCGACTTACAAGCGGCGCCACATGTGAGGCATCCGCAGGGACCTAACTGATGTTGCAAAATGGAATATAAACCAGTCAAGAAATAATACTAGCTAATTTGTTTGCGTCGCAAAGAACGTGAACAGAACGTCCCAGACACAAGAATTTCATGTGTGGTTTGCACTGTACGTCAGAATGTTTCTGCATTTCTTCCAATGTATAGTTGATTTCGCAGAAATCACTCGGGACGGTGTCACAAGGCGTGGAATAAGCTCTTCCCTGGCTACTTTTCCCACCAATAGTGATAGGATCGGGAAGAAAAAAAACGAGCGCCACAGCGGGCTTGTCTCGTGCCTACTGGCACTGCTCCGTTTGATGGCGAAGATCAGGGCGGCAAAAAACTACTGGCCTTTTTTGGCGAGACCTTCGGCATCTGAAGGAGACCAGAAGGTCGGAACGTTGGGCTAACAGAAGCTCTCATAGATGAATTTAGTATAGAATACTATCCGGTAGATAAATAATAAAGGATAAAGT
This sequence comes from Cooperia oncophora, assembly GCA_036418165.1. Classification (NCBI taxonomy): domain Eukaryota; kingdom Metazoa; phylum Nematoda; class Chromadorea; order Rhabditida; family Trichostrongylidae; genus Cooperia; species Cooperia oncophora. The sequence goes on from MU940231.1 coordinate 8,940, forward strand.
CTTCGCCGTTGATCAATCCCTTTGTGGGATGCGGCACGCATTCTACTTCCATTCAGAATCGTAGTGGCTTATTGAATCGATGTGGCCTATACAATGACTTGCCAATGCACAAGTCAGTATTCTCATCCTCCCAGACGAATCCGCTACCAATTTACCGTCCCCGGAGGGTAGAAGGTTTGCGTGGCCCGTGGACCCGGGATTGTGGTAAGCGCGCCACTTGTCACTACACCACCTACCGCCTCTTCTGTAGAAGTATTTATATAAAATTTGACATTATGACTAAACTTCAAAATGGGATGATGAGGAGTTTATTGGAAGGGTTTTTCATAATTTTAGTAAATCATTAAAGTGCTCATGGGCTTAAAATAGCCGAAGCGTTTTTTATAGCGCACGCAATTTTTCGTCACCCTTCACGCTACTTTAATTACAACTTGAATTGGGTATTAGAGGTTAACTAATTCACAAGCTATTTGAATAATCGATATTATGTGTTAAAATTCACACGTACAGAAAAAAAAACAGTACCGCTTTCTGTTGACCAGGTGAAAGTTAACCTTTACAATATTTGGATTACGAAGAGCCAAGAGAAAGAGCATGTAAATGCTACCTAAATTATTTCTGCTTTAGTGAGTGAATGAATATGAAAATAACGACTATGTAAATGAATAATAAATCCAAATATTAGGTCATCCCATTCAAACGTGCCGCTGGTTTTTTTGAATAAAACAAAGAGGAGAATAAATAGAAAAGTGATATTTTAGCTTTAGGATGAGTAAATCCCTCCTTCACCAATGACCCGCTCCCAGTGCCCCGAGGGCCTTTGGACCTCTGGTACCTTCGATTTTTCAATAAGTGTGGGTAAATTGCTGTTGTTGCCAATTTCGGCAAATGACAAAACATTGTAGCGTCTGCCGTTGGAGAGTACTCTCAACTGAATAGAACAGTTGTAATCGCATGGCTTTATGACGGGCGAATGGGGCGATTGAACCCAGGTCTCAGTATTGTTTGTGTCCCAGCACTGATCTACAATACAGTTACTCGGGGTCTGGTACTATGACGAGCAACGGTGGCCTTCTTGTAGTTGTGTGGTAGCATCCATTTGTCGATCTGAATGCCGAGGAACAGGCAATATGCACCGACAGTGACGGATTTGTTCTCTGTATAGAGCCGCTTGAAAGCCACAGTGTGGGAATCCTTTGCTATGATGATCATCCACTTGCGCCCACGTAACTTCATGGTAGAACTCGGGCGGCTTCTCATCTGCATTCATACAAAATTGACGATTGTGAGTTTCGGCTCGAGGTCCGAGACCACCCATATTTCATCTAAGGCCTGGGTGCGTTTTCACAGTTGTGAGTGACATCTCATGCTGAGAACATTACTGCTAGAGGTATAGAATCGGTACTGCGTTCGTGCTTCTATAAGAAAATTAGGTACCCATGCGCCACCCTCTTGACCATCCTCAGTTTATCGGACATAACTCGGGCAGCAGTTGCAGCTGGGATGTCAGACTCGCGGGGAAGCTCGACAAGGGTCCAGGCTCTGTGATCAGATATTCAGTGCCTGACTTCATCCACCCGTTTTTCTTGTGCAGGATGAATATTATGGGACCATCCACGACAACAAATTTTTTCCTTTCTTCCTTGTACGGGCTCCTGAACCAAATCTTCCACCGTGTATTTCGAGAACACCCTTACACACAACTATGGTCCGGCGCAGGTCAAATTTGAGCAGCGCACTTTCCTCTTATGACGTCTGATTTGAAAAACCGGCGCCGATTTTCACCACTCGGGCTTCTTTTCAATTTCTCGAGAACTTCTTCTGGGGCTAGGTTCGCCAAATTTCACAGATACACAGCTTAAGGTACTAGCTTCCAAATGGTATAGTAGCCCGCTGCTCTATCCCCTTTGCTTTTCTGCCATTCCTCTATATGTAGCGGCACGTTTGAATGGGATGACCTAATAGACAACAATATGCGAACAAGAAGATGCACTGAATGTAGAAATATATTTTGTTTAGTTTTTCGCCAGACAAACATTTTTAGTTGACGATCAGGAGATGAATTATGCGACGATACGTACAAATTACTCAGTATTTTTGACTGGTTAACTCGAGATACTGTAGCAGTTCTTTGTCAAGTAGTATAGATCCTAGTGCGACTGACGCGTCACGGCGCCGTAGGGTGGATCTGCCGAATGACCTCTTCATTAGTTGTACTCGCAACACCCGTGTTTGAAGAAGTCAAAGACACAAAAGGGAGGTGGCGAATGAATAATGAAAGGTGGCGCAATTAACATTCATGGGAAAATTCATTTAATTTGAAAATTTGTAACTGGTCACAGCTCTATACATTCAGTAACTGACTAATACTCGGTTACCGGAACTCACTTCTTTATGAAAAAATAATAAGAATAGCAATAGCTAATAGGTGCCAATCAGAATGGGTGACAGTAATACATATGAATGAAACACACGTCCATTAAGTGGGTGGACCTATGAAGGGCGGAGACAAATGCGTTTCATCAAAGAGCGGACCGTTCGGCCATATTTTTTTATTACGCGACAACGTTTGAAATCATGTGAGCGTAGAGCAGAAATGCGGAAACAGTTCAATTAGAAAACCTATAAAAGTAAAAAAAGTAAAGGTGGAGGCTGTCCGGTGCGGGATACAATTTGTTGGGATCTACGAGGAGTGTTCAATGTATCCACGGTATAGGTATAAAGGAAAAAGGCAAAAAATTCTGAACAAAATTCATTTTCCATTGTAGCCCCATAACCTCAATACACTTGCTCGCTCGGGAAACTAACTTTTCTATACCCCCTGAAAATATTTTTCCTCCTTGTCTCCAAAATATGCGTTATTTCCCCCCTTCAGCTCTTCATCGCCACGAAAACGCTTTCCACGAATCTATTCAGGTTGCGGACTGAGAAGTAATCACTAACCATGCTCTGAATTTTCTTTTCATTTTTCTCAGTTTTTTTTGAACAGTAATCATTTTCTAGACATGGTCGCATCAGTCATTCTGGTCTCCTCACCAAGGAAAACTACTATAGAATTGATGACGACTGATTATAAATTTTTATATATATAGGGAGTGTTGCTACCAAGTGAAATAATTCAAATTCCTTCGCCAATAGCTAAATTACCCCGATACCGAGAATACGTTGAAAGGTCCTCGTACAGTTGTTTTTGCTGCACACACCAGGTCCTGTCAGAGGGCCGGATGGGCCGCCAGCCCGTTCTCTACCAGCTTGAAGCGGGAAAGCGCCAGCAATTGGTGAAGAGATACGAACAAAATAATACGGTATTGTGGCTAGCGAAGAATCTGGCTGGTGGTGCCCAACCCATCCCTCTGAAACGCCCCATCACCCGCAGCGAACAAGTCTGCAGAAGGTCTTTCTGAGAGCGCTCAAAAAGATGAAGAATGGAGGCAACGAAAGATACCCACTCATTTCTCCCGCAAGGGGAGGTTATGGTAAAGGTAGCTTCTGAATGAGAGAAAAAACAGCTAGAAAGGGTAGAAGCCATCATCAAAGAAGCCCGCCTGCTGGAGGTATTTCAATGGATGAGGAAAGTGTCAGGTGGTGAAATATTCAAAAAAAGATTACAAGATTTTTTGGCATTGTAGTTTTTTGCAATAGAGTTTCCCCCTCTCCCCTCCCCCACTTTACAGCATTCAAGTCCAAGTGAGGCTCAGAACCAGCGCAATATTGAACTGATATGTAGTTCCACGGAAAAATATTCAACGTGGGCAAAACGCAAAAAGTGCATTTTCAAAGCTTGGCGCGTGACTTCGGAAAGGGCAAAAATATCGCAAGGGAGATCTCTTTCAAAAAGATCTGAGATTAACATGAGCAGAGGTACTCCATCTTCTTCAGCGGCTCCCGAGAAGAGCGAACTCTGATGAAAAAACAAAGGTGACGCAAGTGTCATGATTAATGAACCTCTTAGAATATCCAGTTTAAAAATAAAGTTTCAAGACACAAACTTTCAGCTCGCTATTCCTCGGCTTTCATCTGCCATTCGCAGACAAGTGATAAAAATTTGCAGATTCCACATAAATGTAGTGAACTAAGGGATGAATGGTCAAGCTGGGGGAAAAACTTTCGAACCCAGTTAATGTTTAGGGTCGAAGGTATTCTAACCTAAGAAACGTGCTGTATTGATGCCGGCGGCTGCGATATGAGTGGCACGCGTTTTCGTGCCGAATGGATGCAGTGGGGTTCAAGAAGAGCGCCGTGGGTTTCGTAATCAGGGGTCTTTACTACCACTGAGAACAATTTCCCAGAAAATCTGTTGACCCCACTGAGGTGGATTGGAATTGTGCTAATGGGCTAGGACATCTCAATGGGATTACACACAAAAAGCCCCTGTGGTACAACTTCCCTCGACTACATTCCACCTTGCACCTTCCATCCTCCTGAGCAACTTCCTAACCTACAGAATGCCTATAAAAATTTCCCACTTTTCCAGCACATTTTACTGAATTCTCAGTGCAACAGGAAAAATCAACTATCAACAAATAAACTTCTGCCAATCCGACCAAACAACCTCCCTCCCACGAACGACCGAAGACGACACCTAATGGGATCCTAAAGAGAAGATGTGCTGTGATTGACAACTCGTTTGAAGTGCGAAAGCCCTCCACGAAGAGCAAGTTCCGGCCGCGTTGAAAGTGGAGCACCCGCATCATCAGACTCGCCAATCCAGGGTCATATGTGAGAGGCCATTCCAAGGGTGAACTACAATAAACTAATAGACAAAACTAGTACGATTTCCTTTTTTTTCAAGGTTCAATTCAAACAAGATATTTGGAAAACTTGAGCAATGCCGCTGTGGTCTATGCATTACATTTGCATAGAGAATCTCGCCGCTCGTTACTTCCCTCGTATTGCACAGAACGTTGCTGACGGCTATGGCGTTGGACTAACAACGAAATCACGCTTAGAACTGGGACCAAATAGTAGGAGGGAAGGTTGATGCTTCTTCCAAAGCTCCACAGTAAAAATACAATGTAAAATAAAGTAACAAAATGGACGAATGGCTGAATTTGAAGGATAAAAAAGGCACCAACGATTGTGTAACGATTGTAGCCACCTCATTCCCCTCACTCTCTTTGTCGACACATGTCGTAAACACAACCAGAATAAACATCATATACTACGACGAGTACTGCTGACGTTCCTTATTCCATTTCAGTTACTGGGAAGAAATGTTTATTCTTAATGTGAAATTAGACTTTGAAAAAAGCTAGACGAGGATTAACGACTCTCAAGCGCCATCCCATTTTCTGCTAAAATGCACAATATTGCAAGAAAAGGAAATTAAATAAAGTGTATTCAAGGGTGTATATGCGTAATTGATTAAAAAAAAGATTAATTGATTAAGAAAAAGATTAAAAAGTAGTCTAACTGCAGTATATAATGTATAATGTGTGTAATGTAAGTGTAATCTGTGTTGCGGTGAAAATGGGCGTGGTTATCTGGGGGTGGGGCACGTAGGGCTTACTGTGTGCAACACGCATCCGGTGAGCTGCTCGCGCAAGATTGCAAAAAAAGCTGTTTCGCGAAAGAACGCTAAGAAAAATCCGCCCAACCCGATGCGTCAAAATCCTTCCTCAATCAAAAACACCTCTATCTGCCCTCCTGATTGAGATCGCAATCAGATAGGCCGATTGTTCAGCTCCGAGATTTAAAGGGATTATGCAAGTCAAAGGCGCAAGGTACGAAAATTTGGTACTCAGTCTAAAAGGGTAGCAGGAGCGCTATATAGTGGGAGAATAGCGAAAAACGAAGTTAAAAGGCTAAATACCTGCGAAACAAATCCACTGCATTGGGCGAGCATTTTTGGACGAGTTTCCCGTTGGCATTGTGCCAATAAGCGCTAAGGCAGATACTGCTGCGTGTATGTACTCATGTAACCACGCAACACTTAGCTACATGCTCCCGCTTACTAATGCCGTTACTCCTCATGATTATTAACTATAGAGTCGATACGTGAGCTGCCAGCCCGAACTCCGGTCGGAAACAGTCTCTGCGCTGGCGCTGACGGTCTGGCTGCTGCGAATGGGGGAGGAATTCCACGGGGTCAGTTATGACTTATGGGTTACTGCACTCTCACACTGTGTTCACTTATGGTGCGTATTGACTTATCGAGGTCTGATGGTTTTATCGCAGTGTCTTTGCCATGGAAAAGCGGGTTTCAGGCTAGTCTCTTCAAATTCAGTGCGCACGCGCTGACATTCTGTTGTGTCCTTGTCGTATTACATCTGGTAACCCCATTAACGGAGTTGGGCATGAGATCTCTTTGGCTTCGTAGCAGACTGCACGGCCTTCAGAACATCGGGTTTTAATTCAGATACGCCCCTGCATAAGACCAGCATCCACACAGACGAGTTCAGATACAACTTCTACTGTCTATTTTTTAAGCTGACTCTCGACCGTTTATTAAGATCCGCCGACGCGAACATTCTGCGTAGGTGATTTTAATTCCGTGCGAAGCTCGGTCTCGCGTTGAGAGTCTGCACAAATCCACGTGTCGTGAGCTAAGTCGAGTGGTTGCGTTTTGTGCATATACTTCACGAGGCGGATAAGTTAAAGATTTTTCTCCTGTTACCGAAAAAGTGGTAGAAAGCTGTAGAGATGATTATAGCATTCTTAGTAGGTAGGTTTACTGTATAAGTTGCTCAGCCCGACTACGCGGCCGTTTGCGAAAGCTGTCTCGGCTGCGAGGTGGCGTCCAGTGAGAAGGGCTCGGCCGCTAAATTGGCGACCCGGAGCGGCGTCTTCCGCTGGGCCGCACCGGCGCGAAATGCCTCGGGCCGTTCCGCCCATGCGCTTCGTTCTCCTCCGGATGTCCGTTGGGGAATTTAGTCGCGTCCGTACGCTCTCCTCCTAAAAAAAGGATTGATATGACCCTTCCCCTGGTTCCCTCCTCTGATCAAGCTGTCAAGAGGCCGTAAGGGACGGGGAGCGAGGGGGGGGGGTATAGAGCACATGTAAGAAGAGGGAAAACCGCGAAAACCCCACAACGAAAACCCCACAATAGGAGAAATATTTTCCTTAGCACTGCAAAGGCAAATGCGCCAACAACGACCGTTTACGACCCTCTCCCTTTATAGCGTTTAAGAAAAATGAACTATTAAAAAAATGTTCTTGGATCAAATACGACCCCCTCTCCCCCGGTGACCAAATAAGACTCCCTTCCTGCTGGGGAATCCCCAACAATGATCTGCCCTGCATGGAGACCTACCAGTTCAAGTAAATCATGAGTCAAAAAGGATATTGGATGAGAAGAATGCACAGAAAGTATGTTCGCAAAGAAAATACTTATATAAACAGTAAACAATTGACTAGACTCGTTCATTCAAGAGCACGATAAGCCCATTTCAAAGCCCCCCCCCCCCTTCAAAGTGCAAATATTGGGCTAACTTGTTAAATAAGTGCTAAATGCCAAGGCCACCTTGCGCCCTCCTGTATGACTGCTTTTATTTCATAGCCACTCACAGCGCTCACACTTTTTTCCGGCTCCTATGACGTCATCTTAGTAGTTTACGCCCTCTTTCGAACTTTCCTGTAAGTTGAAGTGGTGTTTGAATGAAGGGTTTCCTAAATGCCTTCCGACTTCCCAAGCTCTGAGGAAGGTGACAACGGCGAAACGTCAGCCGAATAAAAGTCTGTAACAATCTTGTTCTCTAGCTCAGTAACTTGACAAGCTCATACCGAACTCACACGTCTATTTA
>MU940232.1:0-10902 GCA_036418165.1 Cooperia oncophora
CGACTCGATGTGGCCCTATAACAATGATTTTCGAGGACTGGCCAATGCACAAGTCAGTATTCTTATCCTCCCAGACGAATCCGCTACCAATTTACCGTCCCCGGAGGGTAGAAGGTTTGCGTGGCCCGTGGACCCGGGATTGTGGTAAGCGAGTGGTAAGCGCGCCACTTGTCACTACACCACCTCCGCCTCTTCTGTAGAAGTATATAAAATTTGACATTATGACTAAACTTCAAAATGGGATGATGAGGAGTTTATTGGAAGGGTTTTTCATAATTTTAGTAAATCATTAAAGTGCTCATGGGCTTAAAATAGCCGAAGCGTTTTTTATAGCGCACGCAATTTTTCGTCACCCTTCACGCTACTTTAATTACAACTTGAATTGGGTATTAGAGGTTAACTAATTCACAAGCTATTTGAATAATCGATATTATGTGTTAAAATTCACACGTACAGAAAAAAAACAGTACCGCTTTCTGTTGACCAGGTGAAAGTTAACCTTTACAATATTTGGATTTCGAATAGTTATATATAAATTAGGATTAACTGCGGAAGTCCAAGAGAAAGAGCATGTAAATGCTACCTGAATTATTTCTGCTTTAGTGAGTGAATGAATATGAAAATAACGACTATGTAAATGAATAATAAATCCAAATAGACAACAATATGCGAACAAGAAGATGCACTGAATGTAGAAATATATTTTGTTTAGTTTTTCGCCAGACAAACATTTTTAGTTGACGATCAGGAGATGAATTATGCGACGATACGTACAAATTACTCAGTATTTTTGACTGGTTAACTCGAGATACTGTAGCAGTTCTTTGTCAAGTAGTATAGATCCTAGTGCGACTGACGCGTACACGGCGCCGTAGGGTGGATCTGCCGAATGACCTCTTCATTAGTTGTACTCGCAACACCCGTGTTTGAAGATGTAAAGACACAAAAGGGAGGTGGCGAATGAATAATGAAAGGTGGCGCAATTAACATTCATGGGAAAATTCATTTAATTTGAAAATTTGTAACTGGTCACAGCTCTATACATTCAGTAACTGACTAATACTCGGTTACCGGAACTCACTTCTTTATGAAAAAATAATAAGAATAGCAATAGCTAATAGGTGCCAATCAGAATGGGTGACAGTAATACATATGAATGAAACACACGTCCATTAAGTGGGTGGACCTATGAAGGGCGGAGACAAATGCGTTTCATCAAAGAGCGGACCGTTCGGCCATATTTATTTATTACGCGTGTAAGACAACGTTTGAAATCATGTGAGCGTAGAGCAGAAATGCGGAAACAGTTCAATTAGAAAAACCTATAAAAGTAAAAAATTATGAATCCAAAGTAAAGGTGGGAGGCTGTCCGGTGCGGGATACAATTTGTTGGGATCTACGAGGAGTGTTCAATGTATCCACGGTATAGGTATAAAGGAAAAAGGCAAAAAATTCTGAATAAAATTCATTTTCCATTGTAGCCCCATAACCTCAATACACTTGTTTGCTCGGGAAACTAACTTTTCAATACCCTCTGAAAATATTTTTCCTCCTTGTCTCCAAAATATGCGTTATTTCCCCCTTCAGCTCTTCATCGCCACGAAAACGCTTTCCACGAATCTATTCAGGTTGCGGACTGAGAAGTAATCACTAACCATGCTCTGAATTTTCTTTTCATTTTTCTCAGTTTTTTTTGAACAGTAATCATTTTCTCAACATTGTCGCATCAGTCATTCTGGTCTCCTTTCACCAAGGATAACTAGAATAGAATTGATGATGACTAATTATAATTTTGTATTTAATACCCTCAGGGAGTGTTGCTACCAAGTGAAATAATTCAAATTCCTTCGCCAATAGCTAAATTACCCCGATACCGAGAATACGTTGAAAGGTCCTCGTACAGTCGTTTTGCTGCACACACCAGGTCCTGTCAGAGGGCTGGATTTGGTGGGCCGCCAGCCCGTTCTCTACCAGCTTGAAGCGGGAAAGCGCCAGCAATTGGTGAAGAGATACGAACAAAATAATACGGTATTGTGGCTAGCGAAGAATCTGGCTGGTGGTGCCCAACCCATCCCTCTGAAACGCCCCATCACCGCGCAGGGAACAAGTCTATAGAAGGACTTTCTGAGAGCGCTCAAAAAGATGAAGAATGGAGGCAACGAAAGATACCCACTCATTTCTCCCGCAAGGGGAGGTTATGGTAAAGGTAGCTTCTGAATGAGAGAGAAAAACAGCTAGAAAGGGTAGAAGCCATCATCAAAGAAGCCGCGTCTGCTGAGGCATTTCTATGATGAGGAAAGTGTCAGGTGGTGAATATTCAAGAAAAAAAGATTAGCAAGATTTTTGGAGTTGTAGTTTTTTGGCATAATGTATGTTTTTGGGCATAAGTTTCCCCCTTCCCCTCCCCACTTTAACAGGCATTCAAGTCGCAAGTGAGTGCTGCAGACCAGCGCAATATTGAAATGATATGTAGTTCCACGGAAAAATATTCAACGTGGGCAAAACGCAAAAAGTGCATTTTCAAAGCTTGGCGCGTGACTTCGGAAAGGGCAAAAATATCGCAAGGGAGATCTCTTTCAAAAAGATCTGAGATTAACATGAGCAGAGGTACTCCATCTTCTTCAGCGGCTCCCGAGAAGAGCGAACTCTGAATGAAAACAAAGGTGAGCAAGGATTAATGAACCTCTTAGCATATCCAGATTTAAGAAAATAAAGTTTCAAGACAAAATTTTCAGCTGCGCTGTTCTCTCGCTTTCATCTGCCGTTCGCAGACGGACAGTGATAAAAATTTTGCAGGATTCCACATAAATGTAGTGAACTAAGTAAGGGGTGAATGGTCAAGCTGGGAAAAACTTCAAACCCAGTTAATGTTCAGGGTCAAAGGTATTCTAACCTAAGAAACGTGCTGTATTGATGCCAGCGGCTGCGATATGAGTGGCCAGCGCGTATTTTCGTGCCGAAGTAGTTGCAGTGAGGGCGGGTTCAAGAAGAGGCGCCGTGGGTTTCGTAATCAGGGTTTTTTACTACCTCTGAGAACAATTTCCCAGAAAATCTGTTGACCCCACTGAGGTGGATTGGAATTGTGCTAATGGGCTAGGACATCTCAATGGGATTACATAAAAGGGATCCACGGAAAATGTACAGTCCCTCGCGATTTGAGGCCGTAGTGACAACTGCCAATCTCAGCGAGAAGAATTGCAAAAATGAATTAGGTCGCTGGTCAATTCGCCAAAGATGGAAAGTGGGTTCGTATTGGTCTTCGTGGAGAACTGGTTGTTGTTTTTTCTGGCCTTTCCCCAGTTGCAAGTGCGTTCATAATCCCACCCCCATTCTAACGGAAAAAATGGGAAGGACGTCGAGGAAATTCAGCGAAATGGTAAGAGTGGGAAAGGAACTACTGTGCGAGAGGAGAGTTTCTTTTGAATGAGAAGGGGGGGGGGGGGGAAAATTCCAGAAAAAAGTTTCTCCGCAACAGCGTTGCACATGCCCCTGCACTGAAAACACCTAAACTCTACACTTCACATATTACTAGGGATGCAGGGGGCGTGGCTGCGTACTTTATATGAACACGGATTGTGATGGGTTGTTTGTGGGATATTTTCATTTTAACAAGTGTTGTAATGCCCATAGTGGACAACCTGTACTGGCAAAGTCATGATCACAGCCAGGGCACGCTCTGCAAGTAGGGAAAATTTTCGGAAAATACATTCCCCCGGACTCCCGCCCTTTGGGTAGCACCTAACCCCCTCCTACCTTCTACCTTGCACACATTTCCATACTTCCTACCACTTCCTACCTACAGAATCCTAAAAATTTCCCACTTTTTCCACACCATTTTACTGAATTCTGAAGTGAAACAGGGAAAAGTCGAACGCATACAGAAAAAAAACTTCTTACAATCGACCAATACAACGCTCTGCCTTCCGCCGCGAACGACCCGAACTACGAACCCGCTCGTGGTTATTCGCTTAAGTAAGACGTGCTTCTGATACAACTTTTTGAAAGTGGCCATGTCCCTTCCAGAAGGCAGTTGGCAGGCCGCGTTGAAATGGAGTAGGCGCACCGTCACATACTCTCCATCTCTGGATAGGTAAGTATAGACCATTCCAAGGGTGAACTGAATAAACTAATAGACAAAACTGTACGATTTCCTTTTTTTTTCAAGGTTCAATTCAAACAAGATATTTGGAAAACTTGAGCAATGCCGCTGTGGTCTATGCATTACATTTGCATAGAGAATCTCGCCGCTCGTTACTTCCCTCGTATTGCACAGAACGTTGCTGACGGCTATGGCGTTGGACAACGAAGATCAGCGCTATGGAACTGGGACCGGAAAATCGTGAGGAGGGAAGGGTGATGGCTTCATTTCTGAACAAAACTCTCACAGTAAAAAATACAATGTAAAAATAAAGTTAAAGAAATGGGTGAATGGCTGAATTTATTGTATAGAAACAAAGGCACCGAACGATTTTGTGTAATGAATTGTAGCGCATCTGCATTCCCCTCACTCTCTTTGTCGACACATGTCGTAAACACAACCAGAATAAACATCATATACTACGACGAGTACTGCTGACGTTTCCTTATTCCATTTCAGTTACTGGGAAGAAATGTTTATTCTTAATAAACATCATATACTACGACGAGTACTGCTGACGTTCCTTATTCCATTTCAGTTACTGGGAAGAAATGTTTATTCTTAATGTGAAATTAGACTTTGAAAAAAGCTAGACGGAGGATTAAGCGCCATCCCATTTTCTGCTAAAATGCACAATATTGCAAGAAAAGGAAATTAAATAAAGTGTATTCAAGGGTGTATATGCGTAATTGATTAAAAAAAGATTAATTGATTAAGAAAAAGATTAAAAAGTAGTCTAACTGCAGTATATAATGTATAATGTGTGTAATGTAAGTGTAATCTGTGTTGCGGTGAAAATGGGCGTGGTTATCTGGGGGTGGGGCACGTAGGGCTTACTGTGTGCAACACGCATCCGGTGAGCTGCTCGCGCAAGATTGCAAAAAAAGCTGTTTCGCGAAAGAACGCTAAGAAAAATCCGCCCAACCCGATGCGTCAAAATCCTTCCTCAATCAAAAACACCTCTATCTGCCCTCCTGATTGAGATCGCAATCAGATAGGCCGATTGTTCAGCTCCGAGATTTAAAGGGATTATGCAAGTCAAAGGCGCAAGGTACGAAAATTTGGTACTCAGTCTAAAAGGGTAGCAGGAGCGCTATATAGTGGGAGAATAGCGAAAAAACGAAGTTAAAAGGCTAAATACCTGCGAAACAAATCCACTGCATTGGGCGAGCATTTTTGGACGAGTTTCCCGTTGGCATTGTGCCAATAAGCGCTAAGGCAGATACTGCTGCGTGTATGTACTCATGTAACCACGCAGCACTGCAGCCGCTTCATATGTACTTCGCAAATGAAGCGATACGAGCATCAGCATCGGTCGGACATTTGTGGGCGGGCGGGCGCGGTGGGCGTCCGGGTCGGTATGTTGCAGCTTGATAGGGCGCTATATGAGTAACTGCCATGGAAAAAGCGCAGCACGTGCTCAGTGGCACCCAATTCTATCCTGCGTATTAATCCTACAGTTGGGGATTTGTCGTGACCACTCGCCTTCAAAACATGGGGTTGATTCAGAATATCTGAAAGACCGCATCACGCGCGATTCAACTAATATCCTAGCTAGTTGACTCGATATTGTAATTAAGCGACAAATCTGTTGGGTTATGACACGTCGTAAGCTGAAATCCCCAGCAAAGTGGGTTGCGTTTTGCAATCCTTTAGGGGAAAGCTAAAGAATTTTCTGAAAAAAGTGGTAGAAAGTTGCAGAGATGATAAGTAGGATAAGAGGATAGGAGCAGTTTTGTCAGCACGAACGACCTGCCCTCGAGGTACGTCAGTGAGCAGGGCTCGGCTAAAGAAGTGTATAGAAAGAAGAAAGGCTAAAGAAGTGCACATCATAGTTGGGGATTTTAGTCGCGTCCGTATGCTCCCCTTCTATAAGAAGTTTTGATATACCCCCCCCCCCTGGTTCCCTCCTCAGATCAAGTTGTCGAGCGGCCGTAGGGGAGGGGGGGGTATACAGCACTTAAGAAGAGGAAAACCGCGAAAACCTCACAACAAAAACCCCACAATAGGAGAAATATTTCCCTTAGCAAAGGCAAATGCGCCTTATAGCGACCATTAAAAATGTTCTTGGATCAAATTCGACCCCTCTCCCCCGTAGCCAAAAAGACTCCTTCCTGCCTGAGAAAGGAAAAAAAAAAAAAAAAAAAAAGAAAAAAAAATTCATAAATCATAGTGAAAAAGAATATGATTGAGAAGAATGCCCCATCAGAAAAAAAAAGAAAAAGAATAAAAGTCGCAAGAAGTATGTTCGCAAAGAATACTTATATAAACAGTAAACAATTGACTAGACTCGTTCATTCAAGAGCACGATAAGCCCATTCAAAAGCCACCCCCCCCCCCCTTCAAAGTGCAAATATTGGGCTAACTTGTTAAATAAGTGCTAAATGCCAAGGCCACCTTGCGCCCTCCTGTATGACTGCTTTTATTTCATAGCCACTCACAGCGCTCACACTTTTTTCCGGCTCCTATGACGTCATCTTAGTAGTTTACGCCCTCTTTCGAACTTTCCTGTAAGTTGAAGTGGTGTTTGAATGAAGGGTTTCCTAAATGCCTTCCGACTTCCCAAGCTCTGAGGAAGGTGACAACGGCGAAACGTCAGCCGAATAAAAGTCTGTAACAATCTTGTTCTCTAGCTCAGTAACTTGACAAGCTCATACCGAACTCACACGTCTATTTATGAAACACGTTTTTCAATTCAATTCGAATTACTCAAAATTAACTAAATAATAAGGCCCTGTTTTACAAGGAGGGAAAAAAGCGTAGTACAACTCGTGAGCTCCAAAGGTGGACCGCAAGAATTAGAACAGAGTAGTATCCAAATTGTAGGACGAGCCTTGCACGCTTGAGGTAGGTTATGTCGCTTATCAGCCCGGACCTGTGTAATAATGAGCCCATAGAGGCTATGGGGTAGAGATCAGCTAGACAATTGATAACACTGATATTGCTGACGTCAAAGAAGAATCATCGCCGAAAAATTATTGATTCAGTTGAAAAATGAAACAAATAGGAAATATTGCACGGGGGTCAAAGCAAGAAGGTGGCTCAGCTTCCGTTTTGCGTGTGCCCTTAGATGGAAGCCAGGCAAAGGCGGGATAGTTCTTCCCCTGGGCGAGCAAGTGACGTAAGGGAGGAACACTGAAACTGAAGAACCTCCCAAGAAACATGAGAAATGAGCCATTAAGTTCGTCTACTGTAGTGGGTAGGTGATTGGTGTTGTGCTCGTTGGAGTTTGCCCACAGCGTTCACTGAGGCATGGGAACAGATGGCCAAGGACATCGTGATAATTGCCCAAGCCTATCTCACATGAAACAACAGCCAGAATGAGCACGCTGTTGCTGAAAAACATAGCCCAACCATCTGGAATATTCAATGGTTAGGCCTGCCATAAAGCAACGGATCCAGCTCCTGCAGAACTTTTCTCCCTATTTCCCGGCAGAGGTGATCATAAACACTGAGCCGCAGCTCGAACAGAGCAAGCCTGAAAGGGTGTTCAAATTACTTCGCCCTCCACCAGCGTTTCAATTTCCTGTTTTGGGAATTGAGCCACTGGCACTCTAACTCGCACTTTAGAATTATAGCAGGCTCAATTGGGTGTGCTATCGGCCTATACTACTGCGCTGTGCGAATGGCCAGCCGACCTGTATACACACCACATGTCTGTTCTCGTTCCTTAACCAGACATAATCTTCTATTGACTATACCGTCCGGAAAGGTAGAGGCTTTCCTGTGGCTCTGTCGAAGGCGATTCTCGGGGACTTGGACCACAGTCCGATTGCCGACGTGTATAGCGCGCCCGGTCTTGCCACAAATGCTTCTCGCGCCTATAAACAGAGTCTTGGTATATCTTTTTTCTGTTACAATGCGTTGCAACTTTCAACAATAGATCAGCGACTTTGTTGGTGTCTTTACTATAGCTTGTTGTATTGTTATTGCACTTTACTTCTTGTTAAAATGAGTGTTTTGTTATATGTCTAGATGTATGTGACTTATTGTTGCTATTGCTTTTTATTGATCATTGTTCATTTTATTTTCTGAAGAAGCCAATACTACTCAACCTAATTGATACGCGTATGCGTATAGTTGTTTGCTTTATTGTGGCATTGTTCCAGCTCCTTCACATTTGAACGCGTATAAGTTCGCTCCTTATTCTTCCGCTATTCGCCGTTTACCTATAAACCCTTTTAACGGTCTTCCAGAGCTTCTGAAACCAATGCGGTTTTTTGGCGAACGCTCCCACTTAATGCACAGTTCTTGTCGCAACAGCCATTGATGCCGGGAAAAGAAGAGCTTGTTTTCTTCTGGCTGATTCGACGCGGTGTGAAGATGATGGGTGAGTCTCCATTATTAGTTAACTTGGGGATGGGGGATAATTCTCAAATAAGCGCCCTCTCCGCTTCCCACTTCTACAACTTATATCTCTACACTCCCTTATCCCTCATACTTAATTTCAGGATTAGTTAGTGTTTGAGGGTGTATCTCATTTTACCTTATCATGTTAATTATGGAGTGAAATAGGAACACACCTTGAACTCGTCATAGGGCAGGTGGGGGGATTGGAAAAAAACCTACTGGTAATATGATATAACACAAAAACATTATTTTTTATTTCGTAAAATTCATTCTCCAATCTATCATTGTATTGCGACGTTTTCTTCACTCCCACCAAATATCAGCCATTGGTCCCTAAGAGTCCTGCAAGGCTCCATAAACGGACGGGGTTATATTCCGCTAAGAATCGGGAAGAGAGACAGCGAGTAGCGCACGTACACAAGGTAATAATCCATCTAAGTGGCCGCCATTACGTACCAGGTAATAATCCTAGCTAATGCCCAGTTATTTAGCGCCAAACCAGCACCCTCAAATGAGCGATCCCTTTATGGGGGCTTCTCAACGATGGAACGCTCTGATTGAAACTGAGCCTTGGATACGAAGAATATGATGGAAGATTGCGTGAAGGTTCCCAAAAACTCACAATCTACCCTTCATTGCCCCGCCTCCCAGGCTAAGGATCGATTTCTCTAGAAATTCATCCAAGAAATAAGATTCAATGAGTAATTCACAACTGAGGGTACTCTGCCCCTCATGAGCATAGAGATCTCATAAGTTAGGTGTGAGAACGCTCGGTGCCAGGACCAAAGCATTTTGACTGGCACAGGAACAAGAATTTCGCTCCAATGGCCCTCGAAGCTAAAAACCATGCTCTCGTGCAAACTATTAGCGATATATGTGGCCTAGAGTTCCGGGCACTAGTGGGGATTAGTTTCAGCGCAACTGGGCCAAGCCTGATGCCGTTTGGACGCGCCCAGTTCTGGCTGCTAACTCATTTATGAACCGTCTAGATTACCAAATCTGCTCAAAACTTGTATACAGGGGTTATTTTACATCCTGATTACCAACACCAATTCGTTCTTGGCGCTCATGGAGGGCACCACGATCATCTGCGCTCTACTAAGGCCCAGCCTAGAATGAAGGGCATCATTCCTTCTACCAGGTTCAGCCTTAGAGTTGAGGGGTGGGAAAGTGGTGTAGAGAGGGTTGTACGCAATCACGGTCACAAAACTTCGTAAATACCGCCAACAGCCAGAACTGAGCGAGTTCAAACGGCATCGCTCCTGCGCTAAAGCGTTTTTGCCAGATGCTTTAGCTCAGACTCCGGGCGTTATTTTGAGGATTGCGATTCGTGCTGAAGGAAAACAGGCCAGGCTATTCCCAGAGAAATCTAGCCAAGTCCACTTACTAACTCTAACTTCAAAGAGTAAAAAAGCGCAGTTTCAGCAGTAAATTTCACTAGATTCTCAACACAATGGCCATCAAGATTTCAAACGTATACCCCCCATTTCCGGTAGTAAAGTTACCCTGGAAAAATTACTCATTAAACGTACTTTAAATCAAAAAATTCTAGAGAACATGCCAAAAGGCACACTTCCAACTGGTAATTGGTTTATTTGATCTACTTTCTGCGGAATTATTGAAGATCTCTAATAGAGCGACCAAAAAATGGGGTGAATATAGAAATGATTAGAATATCTCACTAGAGGTCATAGAATGGTAGGGAAAAGTAAATTTGAAGGTAAAATTACAAAGTACAGTTCAAAGGTGAGAAATCACATATGCTGAATGATTGCCACAAATTCTGCAAGTATGCCAAGCAAATGCTCTCAGCATAAGGTGCCAATGGGCATCAATATTTCACAACTTCCTCCCCGTTGACATTTCCTAGAATGCTTTGGCCCGCTTTTTCAAGTAGTCTAGAGAGGGTTGAGAGAAGTGTGCATGTGTATGTGAGAGATCAACTCCCGAATGATTTATTGAATAGAAAGGGTGGATGGAATTCAATTGCTTTGACACCTGTTGTTTTGAAAAAAAGCCCCGTCAGAATCGGTAAGAGGGGTACAGCGTTTGTTTGTCAATGCATATCGCGATTGCACAGTCCATACCTCAGAGATAGAGAGGGCGTGGCTGCGTACTTCACATGAACATGGGGACCCGTTTGGAGGGGGAATATTTCCATTTGAGATATTTGGGACAAAGATCATCCTGCCTTGTGCTGGACAAAGAGGTGAATAAGTTGTCTCAAAACCACAGTATTCCACCGACACCAGTCGCCACCGCGCTAAAATGAAATACGCAGATACGCCCTCTCAATTTCCGGGATATGTAGTGAAAGTTTCAGGTTGAGGGACTGAAAAAGAATGTCATGTGTGCTAGTGGACTTACCTCGTCCTCGAAATGGCCTTTCTCGTCGCAAAGAATACTAAGCGAAA
>MU940236.1:14275-28977 GCA_036418165.1 Cooperia oncophora
GAAAAAAAGGAAATGGGCGCAGTTCGGCTTGGTGGGGGCATTTCGCTGGTTCCCATCGATCACTGTGAAATCCTGTAAAGCTATGCACTAGCAAGAGCTTCGTTTACATCTAACAAGAGTCTACAGGTTTCATCAGGGTGTGACTTGTAATTTACCAGGAACTAGCAGAAAGCTTGTTGAAGTGTATTATGTCCCTCCCAAGCCGAACAGTGCCGGGATATGGACAGCACAAAACATTGTTTTCCTACCGAAACCCCTTTGAACAGCGTGTTCTTGACACATTCGAAGAGAATGTCAGCCATTATCTGGTTATCGTAGCTGAACTGCTCCAATCGAACACCTGGTGGCAGCCGATTTCGAGTGCAATTGAACGCTAGCGCCAAGGCCCTGAAAGCACAAGCTGAGCCAAGAAAAATGAGCAATAGCACCCGCTTTATAAATGAAGTTTTGGGAATGCGCCATGAGTTCGTCTCTCAGATAATTTTCGGATCATTTACAGCTGATATACACTCCATTTCTGGATATTGCGAGGGCGTGGCTGAACATTTCATTTGAGTGGGGGTGGCAGGGATGTCTAATGGGTTGTTGCTTGTTTGAAAAATTGCAACCAAGTCGTTGTGCAGCACAAGACAGGATGAGAACTGCCTCAAACGGAACTAACCCGCGAAAACACATCTTGCGCCATGTTCCAAATGAAGTGCGAGGAAGGCGCCCTCCCTATCACCAGGGTGTGGGGTCCAATTCCTCCTTTTTTCAGATATGTCTAATTGAAAGCCAACTGTGTGCAGGAATCAGTGTGATCGCCGACCTCATGGAGTGTTCTTATCCATAGGACAATCATAATGCTGCGCAACATTACGCTACTTTTTCGAAATTATTGGTAAGACTACCAGGTGGTGAAAATCTTCGCCCTTATCAGGTGATCAGGCAAAGCGTGCTCAGTAGCAGGTATGTTTCTTAGATGAAAAAAAAGATAAATGCATTTGAAAAATGGGGAAACGTCGACAGCCACTAAGCGAACCCTCTTGAGGGAGCGTGTTGGGCAATTTCCAGGAGCGTTCAATATGCACGATTTTCGTGACCTTACGACCCAATAACAAAATCCGTGCGAGAGCTGCCTTACATGGCAGAGGATCAACGAAGCAAAAGGTTCACCTCCTCTAGTAGCATTTGCTGCATAGCCTTTTGTGTTCTGAACACTATGAATGGCTACGGACGCATTTCGCGCAGGTCATGTGGGCGGAGTCAGGCGCATCACTATTCCCTCATTGATATGCCTTCAGTTACAAAGCGTTTATGAGTACGAGCATGCCTTTGAGGAAATCTCCGCCCATACACCAGCGTGAAATCCGTTCCAGAAAAAAAGGGATGGTGGAAACGTCTATCAAGTACTGCAACGCTCCAAATGGGTACAGTTTGTAGAAGCTGGAGCTTTCACTTCTTTCCCTCTAACTGGGATAGAACTGGAGGCAACGTTGGAAGGGCCACCTGTGATTGGTTATTAGACAAAAAACCCAATCATACGCACGTCACGCGCACTAGCCACATTTTTTTGCCATAATGGCTGCCCGCTACTTTTATTCAGTCTGTCATGGGAGGAAAACGATGGTAATCGCAGTCTTTCACTGCATTTAGTATTCAGTAAATTTCTGTTCTATTGTGCATTTTGTTTAGCTTTATTTCTTTCTTTAGGCAACCAAAAGGCCTTTTGAGCTATTTGCTTGTTGCTATTTCAGACGTAGCCTAGTAATACTATACATTCATGCGCATATACGTCTCCATGTTCCCGGGAGGTTTCAGCGCATATCAGCATAAGCAAATTTGTTGTGCTCACTTGGGACCCTCCCCTAAACGAGCGACCGATCAATACTGCACTTTCTCGACGCATCTTAACAACGTTCACATTTAACAACTACTGCGATCCCAGAAACAGCTATGTTGACAAGTACTGACACTCTTTCCGAAATTAACTTAGAAACTTTACCAGTTCGTCGTGATCGTGTCACGCACACGTCAACTTCGGCTCTTTCGAGTATAAGATGAAGTAAGTTCAACAGAAGCAAAAAGAGCCCAGAGAGCTCACCAAACAGCATCGTAGGCGAGTGGAGCTTCCGGAAAGCCACCAGTATTTGCTGGATCGGAATCTGGTGACAACATAGCCGTAAGACGTGCTTGGAATTCTCGTCCAGTCATTCCAGATATTGTAGCGTTCTCGTCACGTGACAACATCACACTCTCTGTCGTGAAGTGATATTGGGCCGCTTCTACCATCTGAAATTTTTTTAAAAAATATGAAATCTCGAACAAGTTGAATTAGTGAAAGATCAGGCGCAGACGCTTTTACAGGCCACCTTGTACAGATCTGTGAATTCTTGTGACAAAAGAGGCTCACTTGCACCGTTTCGCAGCTTCTCTGAAGGTCTCATCAAAATGAAACCTGTTACCTGTCAAAAAGTCAACAAAAGAAACTAGCGGAAACGCAAAATGCCCCCTCCAAACCAAACAGTGCCAGAACTCATCGCAGGAATGTCTGTCTGGTACTGCAGTCTTTTCAACGGATAAAGCAGTGGGAATGCATAGCTCGTATTTGTTATAAGCTGCATCCCACACAACTCTCCCATTTTGATCCCGTTTTAGAATCGAAACGGGACAGTGTCGATTGGACGCCTGTGATTGGCTACTGTATAGAAACCACCAAACATGCGCGCTTCACGCACACACAGTGAACCACTTGCCACGAGGGGTGCTCGGATTTTCGACATAGTCTATCAATCGGGAAAAAATGTGAAGCACAACCCTTCACTTCATTTCCATGACCAATAACTATAGAAGGATTCAAAGACAGTTTGCTCATCTACCAAAAAAAATCAATATGCTACTAGTTGTCCTACCTGCTCAGCAGTACAGTTGAGATGTTCCTCTGGTGGTGGAATGTACCACGTGTCAGCATACCATCCAATGAAAAACCATGTGTACTTGCGACCATACAGCTTATGATGATATGCCTAAGACGTCGAATTTGACCAATTTCATCGTCACAGTCCAAGTTTGGGCAGAGGAGGGGGGCAAGTCCCTTGAATTCGGGTGTGTGGCGATTCTATCGTCGATGATAAGTAGGTCGCCGCGCTGGTGGGCGCCGCGTACGAGTCCTGCTGCGTCGTGCTCGTTGAAATTGTTAAAATGATCATCAAGCCATATTGTTTATGTTAATCCTGTACTGCTTGTCCCATTTTCCTATGATGATCAATGATTGTTTTTTCCGCATTCAAAAGTAAAGGGGTGTAAGACTGGTCCCACGTTATTTGTTCAAAATTACTGATCCAATTTTGGGCTTTTCGGAACTTGTGAATACGCGGTCTTCGAGACTCATTTGTATGTCGGTAATGCAACTCCGGAATTGTCGCACCGCGCCGCCGCGCGAGACGCCGCGACGCGATGTGCGCGACGTGACCTGACTTGCCGACGATAGAATCGCCCGGGTCCCCTTTATTCCTTCGGTCTCAACAGGCTCATATCAAACTCCTCTGGGGGTATGAAAATGCAGATTTCTACAACAGCTGCCTCCAAGTCAATGCAGGTGAAGCACATTTCACATTCAAAGGAATTGCAATATAGAATGGAACATGAACGCATGGCGCAGCTCAAAGAAGGTTCCAATCACCACCACCAATTCTTGCCTCAAATTTACTGTTTAATCATGAAAAGGGATAGAGGATAAAGTCTTTCCCGTTAATGAGTGCTTTTTTAGTATGCGGCACGAATTCTACTTGCCCTCAGAGTTGTAGCGGCTTATTGAATGCGGTATGGATAAGCCAATGTTATTATCGCTCAGACGGAGGTACCAATTTGCCGTCTCGGAGAGTGAAAGGCTCGGCTGCTCTGGGCGGGAGCCGAGTCAGGATTTAACCTCCGAAACGCGCGCGTGGTGAACGTACCACACCTCTGCCTCGATTTTATGGTTTTATAGCCCAAGGACAAACAGGGGTAAAGCGTCGAACGCTGGTGATCCCCTTTTCCGAGTCCGCACGCCATAGCTTTAAGAGTCTTGTGATGTAAGTCAGCACTTTTACCCTCCCGGGCAAGTATTCCACCATGGAGATAGGGAACTCGATGAAAGGCTGAGCTGGCCTGGGCGGATTTTGACCCAAAGTTTGACCTCCAAACCACACGCGCGGTGAGCGGGGCACTTGTCCCGACAACGTTTTCGCCCCTCATACAGCTTTACGGCTGAATAAGTAAGGGGTGAGGCGGAGGTGGTGTAGTGGCAAGTGGCACGCTTACCAGGCGCGGTCCGGGTATCAAATCTCCTTCGGCTCCCGCCCAGGCTCATCAAGCCTTCTACCATCCATGGACGGCAAAGTGGTACCAGATTCGTTTGGGAAGACAAGAACAGTGACTTGTTCATCGACTGAAGTCTTTGTATAGGCCACTTCGCCCTTCAATAAGCTATTAGATTCTGAATGGAAGTAGAATTCTTACCGCAACCCAAAAAGATACATTGACGGACAGGACCCTTAAATACGGAGTCATTACTGTCAAGTTACCACACCTTGATACAGTCAACTGTTCAATGAAGTCCCGAGGAGCCTATTTGTTGAACAGCCTGCCTGCGCTTAATAAACGCAGCAACAGCTTATCGTTTGTCAATCTACAAGTGCGTCGTTGCAGAAATTTGAGCGCAATCCACATTTGCGGGCTGAGTGACGAGCAAAAGTACGAAAAAGTGAATGGGGTGAGAAATCGAGTGAAAGTGACGTGCCATAATC
The DNA here is from genome assembly GCA_036418165.1 of Cooperia oncophora. NCBI lineage: Eukaryota > Metazoa > Nematoda > Chromadorea > Rhabditida > Trichostrongylidae > Cooperia > Cooperia oncophora. Next base: position 19,042 of record MU940236.1, read on the forward strand.
TCAAGGGATTTCAACATTCGCTGATAAATTCGGCATTATCGCACGACAATCTTGTCGGCCATTTGATATACAGATCCCTAACTCCCCCAAACATATCCTCCTCACCTTGAGAGCTTAGCCCTTTTCAAACTTAGTCGGTCTCTTGAAAAATGAAAAAATGCGGGTCTATAGGTGAAGGCTTACCTGACACAGGACTTTCCTCGCTTCCGTCACGTAGAACAAACCAACGATAACTCGAGCATCCTGACGGCGTAACGTCTTCATGGCGTCTGTTGGATCACCATAAAAACTTTGGCGTTCAACACGAATGCCTTTACGACGTCCTAGTTCCTTGAAAAATATTTAATTCATTACAAGGTAAGATTTAACAGTTGTGAGTGGCAACTAGAATCCTGGGATAAAGGGATCTTTCGTGTCACACACAGAAAGGAGAAACTTCCATAGGAGCAAACTTCCGCCTTGGATCTGAGTGGAGGCTACGAGGCAAAAATAGCTGGAGGGGGGAGAGAAAGGAAAAGTACGGGTTCATGGCACTTGTTCATTGCCCTCACGTGCAGTCAGAACCGATATGCTGGCTCGGAAAAGGTCTTGTGAAGTACGGCTCTCCCACAAGTTTCCTCCTCTGACACGTCCCTCCCCATTGAAAAGTATATAGCTCAAGTGAAACGGGAAGAATCGCGAAAAGTCAGCAACTGGGAAGAAAACCTTGACGCGCAGAAAGGGTTCTTTTAAGGTCAGATACGAACCCCCTCCCTCTCGCGACCATGCACGATCCCTGCCGCTGGGGAATTGCCCAGCGTACGACGTGCACTGACTAGAGTTTCCCATTTACAATCGACCTCTCCCTCAGAATATACTTGGAGCTATCAGAAACCATTGACGAAACTATCTCGAAGAGAGGACGCAGACAAGCAGACAAAACGCGGCATGATCATGCACCCCCCCCCTCGCCCGATCTACCACTGTCTCGCGGATTCTTCGTACAGCGAGTACAGCCAGCCGAGTTGAGAGCCTACGTTCCATGCTTAGCTCGATGTCTCATACTTGTAGGGACCCCAGGGAACCCAGCCAATTATAGTTTAGTTACGGAAAAGTTCTCTAGAGAGAATACTTTCCAGATAACCCCCGCAAACAAGCTTGTGTGCAGAAGACCAAGCACGTTCATAACCGAACAAGAATTTCTAATTTCAGGCGTAGTGGGCTAGGGGGAGCATTGTAAATTACTCAAAAATTCAATACATATGTGGAATTATGTGCTCCATTACGAGCAATTACTGCACGAAATTCGTATCACATACGTACTTCTCGGTACCCCTCCTGCTACGGTAATGATCCGTAGCAAATGCCTCAAAAGCCTCCACAGGTCTAGACAAAATGACTTGCTACGTTGATAGAATTCCAACCCCCCCCCCCTCCCGGTCCCTGCTCAGCTGAGCTGCGCCCTGTGATCCACTCACTACCTTGGAATTCCTTGACTTTGAAACCACTGCTACAATCCTTGCAGCTAGTAATTACTATTACAATCAGTTCCAAATTCCTTATTTCACCACATTTTCCCGCGTTAAAATTTCATGAACCTCCCGATCAAACTGACAACGGTCCCGAATCGGATGTAGCAAGTAGGGCTGTGGGTTGCCCAGTTTGATTTTCGGCTTGCGGTAGAAAGTGGTGGGCGTGGGACGAAAAATCTGACATCTTCGTATGAATAGCACCCTTGGGAAGCTCTATGAAGCGCATCAACTAAACAAATAAATAACCAGTACAATAAATCTTCGAGTGCATGTACCTCGAGATCTTTGGCTGTTGATGTGAAGACTTCTTCAACGGACTGAAGTATGGTGATCTTTTTCCAGTGAAATTTCTCGAACAATCGCATTCTGCAACGAAACTTCTTTACATTTTCATGCAGCACCGCACTTTAATTACTACATTATTGCCCTTCACTTATTATCAGTTCAGTTATTTACCTTGCTTCACTACTGATTATTACATAGTTTTTAGCTTACGGTATTAAAGGGGTTCTGGGCTTCACTACATAGGTCTTCCTCGTAATTGATCAAATGAAACTTTCTTCTATGGTTCAAACAAAATAAGCGACTGAAAAAGCCTCATTTCGATCAATTACAAGAGAGATTTATTTTTATCCTCTTGACTGTTATCATGTCATTACCAATAATTGCTTTATTTATCATTTTATTCCTCTTTGATCGATTCATTCATTTCATCCATTTATTCACTCAATCATACATTATTCATTACTTTTGATTATTACTAGGGTAGAGTTATAGATTGTCTCTACCCTAATGCTTATAATCCTTACCCTAATTATAATAATTATAGGCTCGAAAAACAAAAACTATGATTGCACACATAAACAAGGTTTCACTATTATTATTCGCATTATCATTATTTTCTTATCGTTACCAGTCGCGCATCGCCGGCTGTCGCCGGGCGCTCCTCCTTCTGTGACATGGCCCGGCTTCGCCGGGCCATGCGGATTTGCCGCGTGCTAAGTTAAGGATCGTTGACCAACCACACTGTTCAAAGGAATCTTCTGCATCAGCCAAGAACTGAAAAGCAGCGCTTGTTCCGTCAAGGCGCAGAAGCAGCAGCAGCGCTTCCCCCCTCCGCATCACAGAAGGAGGAAAGCCGGCCTTAGCCAGCGATCCGACTGGTACGTTCATAACCTACACGGAAATAGTGCAGCCTGTTTGGACAGCCACTGAAGCAGCCTATAATTTATGCAATCTGTCTTCCTAAAGCGTCTTGCTTTGGAATGCACTACCGCATTCAGCAGTGGAACCCTTTAAATGGCCCTCACTGAAGTTGCTGATGGAAGATAATTGTGGTAAGAGTGATAAAGTCAGTTGCTGCTGTTCATAACATCTCTGTAAACAAACCACATGCATTTGGAATAGAGCTGGCTTAGCGGTCGTACACGATGTCGTTACTAATAAGCAGTGAGGAATGAGTTCTGTTGGAATCACTGAGATCGTTATACTTGAGTCATATCGATCGCATTGTTGTTGTGAGCGGTGAAGCGGATTTTCCCATGCTACCTTGTCAATTTTAGTACCCGCCAATAACACTCCCGTCCCGTATCACTATCATATCACCCTGTATCGCCTCTCGGATCAGAGGTCCCACTGTTGCTGTAACCTGCGTTACGAATCTGATGACCCTCCCCTTCCGAGGCCGCTTACCGTATCTTATCAACTGTTATCACTTTCTGTCGCCCGCCAATAATGTTCCCGTCCACACCCTATATCACCTCACGGATCTGAGTTCCCACTGTGCTGTAACCTGCCACGAAATGTTGATGACCTCCTCTTCCGAGGCCCTGTATCGGACTCTATACAACTAGTTAATCAGCTCTGCCAGCCCCACCCTAACGGCATATCATATCTTAGAAATCGATGGTTCCCGCGTTGCTGCAACTTGCCACGAATTCGGTCACCCTCCCCTTTTAAGGCCCCTTATCGAATCTTATCAAGTGTTATCACCTCCTGTCACCCACAAAAGTGTTCCCGTCCTGCCATGTATATCACTTCTTCAAATCACGGTCCCGCAGCTGCTGCAACTTGCGCTACGATTTCGGTCACCTCCCCCTTCTAAGGCCCCTTATCAAATCTTATCAAGTGTCATCACCTCCTGTCACCCATCAAAAGTGTTCCCGTCCTGCCATGTATATCACTCCTTGAAATCACGGTCCCGCAGCTGCTGCAACTTGCGCTAGATGTTGGTCACCCCCCCCCCTTCTAAGGCCCCTTATCGAATCTTATCAAGTGTCATCACCTCCTGTCACCCATCAAAAGTGTTCCCGTCCTGCCATGTATATCACTCCTTGAAATCACGGTCCCACACCTGCTGCGCAACTTGCGCTAGATGTTTGGTCACCCCCCCCCCCTTCTAAGGCCCCTTATCAAATCATATCAGGTGTCATCACCTCCTGTCACCCATCAAAAGTGTTCCCGTCCTGCCATGTATATCACTCCTTGAAATCACGGTCCCACACCTGCTGCAACTTGCGCTACGAATTCAGTCACCCTCCCCTTCTACGGCCCCTTATCGTATCTTATCAAGTGTTATCACCTCCTGACACCCACCAAAAGTGTTCCCGTCCTGCCATGTATATCACTTCTTGGAACTGTCATCCTATCTTTTCTGCGACGCTCGCTATGAATTTCGTGACACACACACACACACACACACACACACACACACACACACACACACACACACACGGATTATATAGTAGGGATCATTATCGCTTACTCATGATTATTAAGATATATTATTATTATTATTACTGCTGATTATTATTATTATTAATTAGTATTATTAGTATTATTATTACCCTTATTGAATATTATTGTTGGTTATCGTTATTTTATAATATTTATTATTATATTATATGTTATATTATATTATTATTATTATTAGTATATGTAATTCCTCCCTTTAGTATCTCATTATCTGCACATGTTTAGTTTAATTTATTGCCCAATCAAATTTTTGCATATTCTAGTTTTTTCCCTAATAGATTCACGCCTATTCAGCCAACAGTTTCGAGGAAACCGACCATTGGTAAGCTAAGTACGTGAAACTAACTTCAGTTCCAGTTTTTTCTGTTCATAATTGGAAGGCATGAAACTAAAGTGTGCATTATTCCGTGCAAAATATTTTGCGCTGATAGCGAAAGCGAGATTAGCAGGCGAGAAGCTACTGCAATGGCTTTGTATAAAACATCAACTCACCGCGTTGGATTTTGCATATTCGCTGATGGATGTGTTCGAAAAATAGTGTAGGAAATCGGTCCCTATTTGATAATGCTGGAGAGCTGGCGCCATACGAAACCTGAAATTATTATTCATTAAAATTTCAGTTCTTCTTCAGAATCATGAGCTATGTACAGTCGTCATCCGGGCACTTGATTAAGCGGCCAAAGGGTCGCGACGCGGCTGCGGCGCGTCACGACCGCGGCGATCAGCTGTTTCCAGCCTGGTTTAGCCATTTTCTCCCTAATTTTCATTGTATTTTCGATTCTTTTTTCAATGTAAGTTGTGTTATTGTCTTTATGAAGTATATTAGGACATGGATCCTTTTTGGTTTTGTAATGAAGTGTCTTTGCGGTTTTTTTGGTATTTGTTTAATTATTTAATTATTCGCAAAATTGTAAATTGCCCAGAAAATTTTAATTGTCTTCGCAAGATCGAGATATGATTGAGATTCCTCTGATTTCTTGCGAACAATTAAACAGTCAAAGGAGCCAAATAAAAAATACCTAGAAAAATCGCAAAAATACTTCATCACCAAAAAAAAGCGGTCCACGTCCTAATACATTTGCAGAGCAGACAATAATACAACTTTATCTCGAAAAAAATAAATATACAGTGAAAAACGTCGGAGGGAATTGTGCCAAAACCAGGCTGGAACATTGGTCGCGCCACGGTCGCGACGTGACGCAGCTGCGTCGCGACCCTTTACCACCTAACCAACTGCAGATGGAATTTGTAGAAGAGAACCCGCCGAATGACAGGTGATCCTTCAGTACGCTTCGAAACTCAGCAAAACTTAATGTATACCTCAAAAGCACATTCCTCAATAAGTGGATAAGTGTGGTGGAGGGCGGGCATAACAATCATTGTGTGCCTATCACAGATTTGTCCCCTCCCGTATCCAGTACAGCGGAAGAGGGACCGATCAGTGAGGAAAGCAGAATGGTTATGAATGTCCACACGCTTGTTTGATTACCTTGGGGTGTAGCTTCAAAGGCTGCATGGAATTCAGAATGCCTGACCCGGGTAGCCTGCTTTCTTTTCTGCCCGATTTGTACTGGTCCAAAGAACAGGGCACATTATTAGTTAGAGATTTTGGTCGAGTCCCTGTGACCCTCCTCCTCTCCTCCCCTCCCTAAATGTGCCCTGTAAAGGAACAAGTAGGCTGTTCGCTGCCAGTTTTTCTGGAAGTCGGTGCACGTTAACAACGACGCCATCTCCCAAAAACTCCAAACCTTTACCAGCCGAGTCGCCACAACTCACTACACTTGAAGTCCATAGTCCAAGTCAGTCAAAGTAATTTTTTTCCTATTTCGACCCCCTCCCTCTATTCGACCCCGGCCCTTTCTTTGATTTTCATTCTCACCTCTTTACCAAAGATGCACTTATCAGAGACGATATCCATTTAAGAAATCATCGTCCCATATGGACTTGCGTTTAATTCCTGACTTCAATTGCCCCTGTATTGAAGAAGATTCGTAACCACTGGGCACGTCCGAAAGCATGATTTTTTTGTGGTTCTCAGCGCTCCCATTGGTCCACGTGCTCGTCATCCCAATAGACTCACGTCATTTCACAAGAGATCAGTGAAGCAGAAAACATTGAATACTTCTCAGCGCAGAGAATACTCCAGAGCGCAGCTGGTAAGTGTAAATAATTGCGTTAAAAAAGGATGGCGCACTCGGAGTTAATCAATTCCCACTCGAGATGGGCTATGCTGTTCGAATCTAGACTACGACTTGGTCCTACATTGACTTGGGGCCATGTGATATACAGATCTCCTTCTCTCCCCATCAGGCAGATATGCAGCCAATTAATCGTACTTATAGAGATGAAAGAATCAGTTGGGTAGGGTTGGATACACCGAGATTTGAGCACTTGACCCACTTGTCCCGTTGGAGCCTATGCAAGTAACTATCAATAAAATCAGCGAAGGACTACCTTCTTAGACTGAAGGGGCCAGAGAAAAGATTCTTCGTCCATCAGTCGAGCGCAGCATATTGTTTAAGCATTTTGAATTGAGCCGATTATCATCTACCCTCTAGCTCAGGATCAACAACACGCGGGGAACAGCACCGCTGGGAGACCCCATCTTGGGGAGGGGAGCCTATGTACTTGGTCGCTGGGGAGGGGTCCTATCTGCCTTTGGAAAAGCTTACAGTTTCGCGTTGAGGACACACCATCGTTGGGGATTCCCCAGCAAGGGGGAGAGGGTCCTATGGTCGTTAGGGGGAGGTAGGGTCGTATTTGGCGCGAGGAAAATTCTTTTGATAGTTAATTTTCTTGTTGTACGGTGCTGGGAGAAATTTTTTCCGACTACGAAGTTTTCGCGGTTTTTCCTGTTTTACATGTACTATATACCCCTCTCCCTGTGCTCGACAGTATAATTTTAGGGAAAAGTAGGAAAATTTTTGAGAAAGTTCGGATAAACTGGTACGAAGTTAGGGGAAAATCTAAGAAATTCGTCGGTAGAATTGCTGGGAGTCGCATTTTCCTCGCTACTTTTCCCGTTTCAAGTGCACCATATACCCCCGCTCGACAGCTCGATTGGAGGAGAAAACTTACGGGAGTCGTACGGATCAGGGCACATCGTTGTTGGGGAATCCCCAACAGGGGGTCGTATTTGGTCGCCAGGAGAGGGGGTCGTATTTGGGCTGAGAAAAATTTATTTTGATAGTTGATTTTTCTCGCTTCACGGACGTTGTAAAAGGGGGGGGGTCGTACTTGCTCATTGTTGGGAGGGGTCGTATTTACTTTCTGGCCTTTTAGGAGTGATGGTAGTGGTGTTCGACAGCCCGATGAGGAGGGAACCAGGAGGGTCGTACCAACCCCCTGAAAAAAAGGGGAGGGGTCGTACGGACTCGACCAAAATCCCCAACCTATGATGTGCCCTGGTGCGGACATTCAACCGAAATCATTCAACCGAGAAAGCCCCCATCCCCCCTCCTTTAACCCATCCAGGTGAGGTGCGGGATGGGGGTTGCAGAGAGGAGGAACTTTGAGAGGGGGGGGGGTAGGGACCGTACGTCTTTGCCATTTCACACATCACGAGCTGAACCTTGACTACAAGCTTCGCAAATCAATTTTCCCTAGAAACCCAGAATAATTCCAGATATGAAGTGGGCAATCTTTCTATTTGGACACCGCCAATCATATAGGACTCCATCTAGTCGAGCTCATCAGAAAACTTAATTCAGTAGCGTCACTGCTACACTACTGGATTATATGGTAACAAATTCCCTATAGAGAAGAAGCTGATTGATTTTCTTCTTCAACGTCGTTCACAATTCAGTGCCAAAGCTCAACGGACTGCAACATGTCGTGAGCAGCATTGTGGCGCTTAACAGCGCTACAATTCAATTTCCGGATGGGACTCCGCCAGATTTGGCAGCAAATATGGTCTAAGAACATAGATTGACGCCGCAAAATCTTCGGACACTTTGAAATACACAATGGTAAGCAGCTTCTAGCCCATATAGTTGCATTTTGTATTACATCTGCCAGTAAACTAGGTGGCGCATTTCGGCTTGGAGGGGGCATCAAATGGCACTTAGTGACGCTAGCTCAGGCCACCTTGTGAAGACGAGTAATTGATGCAACCAAAGCGCTTACTTGTGCCATTTTGCGACTTCATAGTTTACAGGTCTTATAGAGTAGCCCGTTAATGAGCACAAACTCAGAAGGAACTAGCGAAAAAGCGAATGCCCCCACCAAGCCGAACAGCGCCAGCGAAGCGATCCAGTAAAGGTTTGAACCCTGGGATGAGCAGACGGGACGGAACCTATAAATATACCCTATTAAGCCCCACTTGTATCATATCGGCTTTAATCGGTTAATGGGTATTCTGCTATGTTTGCATTACTGGTTTCTAGGGCACACTATTACAGTGTAGACAAATAAATAAATAAATTAAATGAAATAAATAAATAAATAAATAAAGCTGGGAGACAAGCAAGAAAGTTACCCGTTTGGGGGTTTGATGTGCTTGCTGACGGGAAGGTGCTGTAGTCGCAAGAGGCCCGTTTATAGCGCATGCGATCCGAGGGTCAAATTCTGGATCGGCATCTGCTCAGGCCAACTAACCCTCCTACCTTCCGCGGGCGGTAAAATGAGGCCGTTGGCCTGTGAGTACGATCTTTTTCCGTAAGCTATTGTATAGCCGTAGCGCATCAGATAAGCCAGTACGACTTTGAAGGGAAGTAGAGTGCGTGGCGCATACCAAGGAAAAGAAATATTGGCAAACGTTTCATCATTCATAACTGCTGAGTATTTGCTGACTTTCAAACCAGCAAATCAGCAAAAATCGCAGACATTTCCTAGAAGACTTCATCTATAGGGAGGAATATTCATGCAAAAATTAAAAAGAAATTTTGGATCTGAAAATTTGAATGAAATCTTAAAGATGTCATAAACTGCTCCATGCCTTCTTCTGAAACCTTTATCGCTTTTCTCTGAACCATGAAGCAGCGATTTCCGGCAATAGATGGAGAATTCCAGATGACGTCATGAAATAGATAAGATTCCGTGAAAACCCCATTTCGATAGTGTTGCCGAAACGGCCCAACAACCCTTCAGATCCTTGACGAAATTAGAGTTATGAAATTGAGCGCGAGAGTGGCAACCTCAGGGGAATCGCGGACAGCTGCATGTAGATCTTATTACGTTGATAAGTGAATGTAATAGAACTGCCGCGCAACTATACGGTAATATAAGCTGGTTACTTCTTCAAATTTAGTTATTTTTGAGCGATTTAGACAAAACAGATTGTTCTGGTATCTTCAACTTGATTGGTCCTCAGATTTATTTCGCCAGGAACACATTCGAGCTCACGATCGTTATGCTACGACGGGGGCAGTGTAATTGCTAAACGAGCTGCAGTTAATTTCGTCAATTTGATTGCAATATATTGAACACAAATTGCCGCGAAAAACAGCGCTACCCTTGAAAACTTTGTAATTACTGCCCGCTTACAGAAAAAGTGACCCTTCCTCCGACGTTACCAGTTTCGGCTGTGGTCGAGCTCAACGACTTGAAGGATGCACCACTTTGTAAGAGTCAAAAAGGAACTGTTTGAAGGGAATCCATGGGATTTTGCAATAGCGTTCTCGAGGGGGAAAAGCCTAGAGCAGACCAAAAATTCATTTTTCAACAGCTTGTA
>MU940237.1:0-10644 GCA_036418165.1 Cooperia oncophora
ATACACCCCAATGAGGCCTTCCTGTATTGCTCCTAAGATTTGGAGGGGATGCTGTGTCACGAGCTGCTCCAGCAAGTACGCACAGTCTTTGTTGTCATTCACGCCACTAAGCTCGAGAAAAACGTGAGAGCTGTCCGAAAAAGGGGGCTAGATGAGCTTCAGAGCACGTCCTTCATGACAACGCAATACCGCATGTTTCTAAGTAGTCAAAAGTCAAAAAAGAGGGCAAGGCCTGGAACAGTACTCCGTCCCACCTCTAACCTCTGATTTACCTGCTCTTAAGGGCCTTCTTGCGAGGAAAACTCCTCTCAGTTTGATGACACTAAATGCGAGTCGCTGACTTTTCCTAACTCCCAACCTCCTCGATCTTGGGAGGCATTACTTTCTTACAAACATAGTACTAATTGCCTTATCCAGGGACGCCACCGAGCCTCGTCATTGCCCAAACAAAATACTAGTGTGTATGCTTCACTTGTTCCCTGATGAACGAATACATTGGACTACAATGCCCTTAGTTTTTACCAGGGCTTGCATTGCGATCTCTTGGAAGTCGAAGTCCCTCAGCAATGCACTTGACTGGATTCAAAAATCGATAATAAAAAGGTCTAGTTTTCCGAGGCTTTCTATTTGTTCTTGGGCACGTAAATTGAAGGGATTGAGTTACGCTACGAAAGTCAACGTCACGCGTATGAAAGCCGCCGCCCTAACAATAAGTCAGTCGGAAAGCCGGCGTCTTCCGAGTTATGTTAGTTTTCTATTGGAAAAAAACGACCAATTTGCCCCTGTTTCTTGATAGAAAGGGCGAAACTGTCAAAACTGAGCGGTTTTCCTTTCTGCCTTTTGACACCTTGCTCGAAAAAAAGTAGTCTTTATCGGTTGGTGACAGGACAGCCATAGTAATAATGTGGTGCTAGAGTTAGTTCCAATCATTTTCCGAAATGAATCCCCTTCATGCTGTCTTCACTGATCCCTTGCCATTGCTTAATTAGCATTCTTTTTTTTTCGCGAAAATCGCTTACGTTTTCTGAAACATGAGGCTGGTATGCGGTGACTTCAATGATTCTTTTGAGCTTTCCAATTTTTCATCTTCTCTACAAACTTCGATGCTGCAAACTGTCCGATCAGGTTCCACTTGTTCTGCTTTTTGGGGTTCCTGAGGCCGTGTTTCCCAAACAGCGCCCAAACAGCGCAGCATCAGTTCCATCTGCCAGCTCCGTTTGGAAGAAGTAAAAGGCGAACAGTCTTGTACCCTTTTTCCTCTGACCATGTGACTGATTACTGGCTCGCTCTTTCCTGAATATTGAGCGGCTCTTTCTTTAGCCACTGAAATGGAAGTTAGAGATGGCGCAGGCCAAGGATCAAGCAGCAAATCTGTCGCTGCTCTAGCCAACCAGACTTTATCAATCTGTAGATAAATTGCTAAGATAGCTTAGGGGATAAAAACATCGCCCTCTGCATCGGCTGAGCGTCGCAAGTCTGCAAAGGCCAAATTGTAGTCAAAATTAATCCTACGATTTTGAATAAAGGTAGAATGCGTGGCGTATTCCATAAAATAACTGACCAACATCGAAGCTCATCTTTTATTATTTCACTACAATTTGGCTAAGTGCCAAACCATAAGCACTGAGTAAGCTCTTCGACTTGCGTGCTATGTACCAGTTTCTCTCTATTATGATTTTCCATGAGATTCTCTTTCTTGATGTTCTCACAGGGCATGTGCAGTCTGTCCTCGGACCATCGTGTCAATCCATGTTACTGTAGTAGTGAAGCAAGTTCTGAGCCCAATACTTGTAAGCTCCCAGCAGAGCCGAGCTTTTCTCGATTCTACTGTCACTTTTTCATGTTTTATAGTTCACTTAGCTTCGCTGAATGCTATTTTTGAGCTTTTGTAGAACTATTTTCTCCACTGCTTTGCTTTGGAGCTATAGGGTTCCGCACTCCTGTGTTGGTCCCACGAACCAAAGGGATGCAATTGTTTACTGCTAAATGCTGGAATGCAGTCGAGGGATGACAATCTGAGTGACCTCACCGCACCTATGACAAACTGCATACTCGTCTCCGAGGATTCCGCTCCTTGTCACGGGGTCCGCAGCTGCTGCTTTTCTCCACTCAAAAAAAGTATGGGAACGGAGCTGGTAGTAATGCCTATGTGCTGTTCTGTACTTTACCCGCGCTACCCAGCCACACGCCTAATCATGGCCAAACACGCTCCTTGTGTGCAACATCTCTTTTCTGGTTGTTCTTTACGTCTAAATGTGTGCTATCTGCGAAGTTTTCGTACCGAATACAGTGCTGCACTTTGAGAGTTGCGCACTAGGAGTCCAAGCGACTCTTGGCTACCACTACTTTTCAGCCCCATTTCCGCGTGCTCTCAAGTAACCAGAGCGTTATGCTTTTAAAACCAGCTCGTTCGTCTGGCCACGGAACTTCTTCGGAGGATAGTATACAGTCTGTCTCACACCATGACAATGAGGCCTTATCATTAAGTATCTCTTCAAAAATATGACAAGAAACTCATTCTTAGACACGGTGGGGACGACGAATACGCCAGTATAGTAGGTGCTTAGATCTGTCTCGTGAAGCCGAATCATATAGTCTTTTTGGCAAGTTCCTACGCAGATTAGAATTGAGTTTCTCCATTCCCCCTTGTGTTACTCATTGGTTTGACGTGCCGCTTATCAATGGCCAGGTTCTAGACTGTAATTTATCGAATCTGCTTGAGTATTTCATATATATTGTGGTGATAAAAATGACCCAATTTTTTGAAATTTCGAGAACTTTGGAATCTTGGTCGATGTAGTTGTAGAACATCCTCGAACCTTCTCCATAATGGGTATATAAAGCTGGGCTGCTTCCTATAGCTTTAATCACGATGGCAATCACACAAGAGCTATAATAGTTTCTCTTTTTCGTAAGTTTTCTCAAGAAAATCCCTGTTGTCAATAGTGCAGTAGCAAGTGCAACCATCGTCAGTTAGCGAATAAAAGGGTAAGGCCTTTAGAGAATAACGGCTTCCTTCTTGCACTCTTTGAAAAAAATTAGGTTAGTACGCCTTAAAATAGCCTAATCTCAAAGCCTGGGAATGTTTACGCCTCTGTGTGCTATGCGCCTCAGAAGGGGGCACTCTCCAGCTGAGCAGAGAGAAGTCACAATTTCTGCGCTTCTGAAGATTCTACCTCCAGAATCTTTTTGAAAATTACCCAATCTTTGTCATGTCGAGGGGATTCCTGCCTCCCCCCTCCATTGCATACGATAGGCGATTTTGGCCAAGGGTGATATTGAATTGAATCGAAATGTGCCAAATGGCACCAGCGACAGGAATGAATGTCATATCCGTGGTAGCAGGGCACCGAACTAGCCCTATAGGCAGAGGCAGTTTTTTTCAGTATTTGGGTAGTAGATACTTTTGTATAGTTGCTGTCATTTCTGCTTTCATTCTACACCCACGCGTGAAAATTCTTAACACGGCATTGATCAATGCGTCGAACGATTTTACCTGTCATCTCATCAAGGTCGAGCTTCGCTTCAGACCGTTTAGACTGGGCAGGGGGGGGAGTGGGGGGGACGGAGTGATGGGTTGACCATCGTTTTCTACGCTTTGCTTCGCCCTCCTGATTATTAAGGTTGATTGGAGACCGCTATAAAGTTCAATAGAGTTCAGTTTCGGTTCAGCATGAATTTAAAAATCTTGTTTCCGGGAACCGCAGTTGTGATCGAAGCTGTCGGGGAAGGAGAGGCTGCGAGATGACATTCTGAAGGAGCATTTCTAGAATCTTTAGCAAGGCCTAGAACAAAACAAGCGTTTTCTATAGCCGCAAGAGCTTCTCATTTGGCACGTTATTTCGATTCCACTTCCAGATTCGGAGGACCACCCCCCCCACTTTTTTTGGGCCTTTTTCTTTTCCCCTTCCAAACCCCCCCACCTGTTTGGCGGTGTGTTGACGCGGCCAATTGAAAGCCATTATCAGATATTCGCTAAGTATTGCTAAGAAGTTTTTGATGCATTCTTCGTGACCATGGCGAATGAATTTCATACCACTGATTTTGGTATGCACATTCCGTGACATCCCCTTGTACAGAGGATCTCCGCACTTTCGTTCACTTTTTGAACCACCTAAACAACAGTTTCAGTCTGTCTTCACTTTTTGTATGAACATTTTTGTATTCTCTGCCCAAAACACCTCCACTTTCGGAGCATGAATAGGATGCCAAATGGACCAGCCAAATGGACGTATGAAACGGCACAGGGAGAAAAAAGTATGAAATACGATGGGTGTCACGCGGTCCGGAACGTGTTAATGTATGCGTTTTCCCGTAGATGATTTTCTAATAACGAACTCAATCTATCTACTCAATTATTGCAGCCCGGAGTCTTGGGAATTTTTTTTTGCTGAGGCTCCGTTCCAGCTGTAAGTATTAATTATTGTGACAGTGCTGAATATGAACGACTACGACATTCGTTTTCATCGATATACTTCTCATTGAAACGATACCAAGTTGTATTACCAGATTTATTTTGCGCTCTCATTACAACTGTTATGCTCATTTTGAAGGCACGGTCCGCGATCAGGTATAGAAGTTGAAAATATGGCGTCAGGAGGGTAGTGTGGTCCGCGACGAACAACCTTGTACCGGTTTCGCGGCAAAAAATTGTAAGGGAGGGGCGCTATAGCGCAATATAGGTTCAGTGACGCCTCCTTTTTCCAGTGACTCCGCCTCCAGACTCCGCCAAGGCCCGCCTTTCAGTGAAAAACGAAGCTGCAGGACGAAAAAGCATGAAAATCGTCACTTGTACGGTCGTAGAGTTCTTATCGGGGAATCAGCTGTGCGAGGGCGTAGTGTTGGAGATGGAGTTAATTGGGCACGTACAAACTGGGATCGGAAATGGGGTTCTATCTAGGGCAGTTGGCATGTTTTTTTCTTCACTATCGAGTTACTCAGAACCTTGTCGTCTATATGCAAACCCCTAATCCACTATCTGTGATGACGAATGATCGCGGGCTTTCCCTCTGAGCGCCGGTGCTGACGCTTACCACCTACTTGCCTTTAAAGATTTCCAGTAGCATCACCGATACCATGGCGCTATGATATCGAGCTGTCAAAACAGAGCTGTCAAAAGCTGTCAAAGCTAGATATGCACCAGTATATTGCAGCATCCCTATGATAAGCTCGTCCATCCAAATTATTAACATGCTGAATTATGAATGTACGCTGCATTCGCTTTCCACAACTCTGCTTTGTTCAAGTTTCCGATAGTACGTATGCACTTACTCGAAAGAGAACTCTCAGGAGTATTGAATCGATCCCTGTCCGCAACCACGTAGTCTGTTTACTCTTCCGAGAATTCTGAATGATCAGTGAATGCCACTTAGCGCCACACGGCTACAAAGGCCTAGGCTTTTCTTTGACTCGGCGAGAATGTGCGTATTGGATTCTACACTCACCGCGGATTAGCAATCGATTGAGTACGACTGTTCTTCCACTAGTTAATTATGCACTAGTTATTGGCCCACAGTAATGTCCGAGACTGACATCACCCACAGTATGTAATTTGCTTTGCTCTTTTTTGTTTATTTGTTTGTTAGTTTGTTTGTCTGTCCGTCTGTCTGTCTGTCCGGAAATTCGATTTGACCTGTAGAACACTTTGGAGAGGTTGGGTCAAAATATGTATAAGTGCGGTAGGGACAAGATGTAAATAGCACCCCTGACCCATGGTAAGCCCCGTGCACAGAGGGCGGGGCATGCGCCGAAAATTGGCGGTGCCGCGAAAAAAAAACTCATAACTCGCTTGCAGAGGAGCCAAAGATGGGGAAAATGCGAAATAGGGTTAGCAAGGGGTTGCCAGACTCACTAGGGCAGCCATACCCGAATGCGCGGGCGCTAAGAGAAGGTCTCCTGTGAAAAGGATCCCTGCCATGGATGTAGAAGCTGAACGGACCCGCAGCAGAAGCCGCTTTCGTCATCAGGGTAGCATGGGGAATGTGCGAAATGTCAGTGTGAGTATGATCCACCCCCTCCCCCCTCCTCCACGGCTTTTTCGCCGACGACGAGCGATGAGTACATAGTCGGCGAAACGAGGAAGGGAGGTATAC
The DNA here is from genome assembly GCA_036418165.1 of Cooperia oncophora. Taxonomy (NCBI): domain Eukaryota; kingdom Metazoa; phylum Nematoda; class Chromadorea; order Rhabditida; family Trichostrongylidae; genus Cooperia; species Cooperia oncophora. The sequence continues at coordinate 6,093 of MU940237.1, forward strand.
AATAACTATGCAACGTATATCCCACGGGCGTACAGAATGCATATAGTGCATATAAAACAAAAAATTAATACGACCCCCCTTTTCCACAAGAAAAAATCAACTATCAAAATAAATTTGTCTTACCCCAAATACGACCCCCCTCCCCAGAGCAAAAGTACGACCCCCCCATGTGCTTTCACACAAGGATGCTGTACCCTGTTCGCCCTACAAAAGGACGCGGAGGCTGGAGCGTCGAACTGTCTTGCAGCGAAGTACATGTTCCGTGCAAGCCTCCTAACTAAACGAGAGGAGGCGCAGACAAGAAGCACCATTCGCTTGGTTAGGTATATAGCTGGTATTGCAGCCAGGGCACGCCATCGTTGTGATGATCACAATGGGGGTGGGGGAGAGGGGGGATCGTAACCGCGACGGAGGAGGGGGTCGTCTTTAATCTGAGGTAAAATTTTTTTTGGTAGTTGATTTCTCTTGTTTCACAGACGCGTTGGGGGGGCGTTGTACCTGTTGGCCGTTGTTAAGAGAGGGACTGCCAAAGACGGGAAATTCAGCTCGACGGAAATTCTTAGCTGGAAAACTGGAAATTTTTCGGAAAAATGGAAAAAGTGGTAGGAAGTTGGGAAAATCTAGGAAAGTGGTAGGTAGCATGGGGAGGGGGGTCGTATTTGAGGATAGAATTAGGGGGTCGTATTTTTCAGGAAATGATCACAACGCGATGGCGTGCCCTGATTGCAACATGACACGTGTCTGCGTGCTTTGCCGACGGGTGGAACCCCAAACGAACCACACTACCTTTCACTGCCCTCCAGCCTCTTTTTCCGTTTGCCGCAATTTTAAGAGCTACGAGAAAGCTATCCCTACTCAGGGTATTTTCAGCGACTCCCTCTTTTCTCGGCTACTACTAGGTAACGGGATGCTAACGGAATGATGCCGTTTTTTGTATCGCTTTTTGTGACGGTGCGCTACAGAACAATCAGTTCCACAGAAAAGTTTCCCTGCTGATTATCTCTGCTTTGCGCATTGCCCATCACTTTTCTCTGATCATTTTCTTTTTCGTTCAGTTCTTTAGCGGGTATGAAGTGTCGTTCTGTAAGAAATCGCAAACCCTAAAAAATCTGACTTTTTGAACGTTAAAGCTCCGCTTATAAGAAACGTGGGGTTTCCCCTCATACCAGCAGTATGTATGTCAATAAGTCCTCTGATGGACATGGTGTCAAACCTGCTGTTCAATAAGAAAGAAGTTGCTGCTCAAAAGAAGTGTCTTTAGTGTACTGTTTCGTTTCTTACTTCACTGCTTCGAACGTCTGCCTAAGAAACGACGTCAAGTACATAAACTCCATATTTCGAAGATGAGGAGGGCATCTGCTGCGTTTCTCATCTGAACAGGGGGTGACATTTGTTTTCCATGGCGCATTTCTTTTTGATTATTATTGTTATGGAAATTTTCAAATGAACATTCAGCTATTGCGTAGAATAGAATGGAGTGAATAAAGTATAAACAGTTTCAAGAGGGGGGTGGTCGTCGTCTCTTTGAGTTAACCGTCATCCTGTCCTGTGTTGGACAAAGGCATGTAGCCACCATCCCAAAATATCAAAAGTCCATCAAAACCGCAGTCGCCGCTAGTTTCAAATAAAGTACGCGCACGCTCACTCCATCTTAGGTGTATCGAGTGTACATATACTGGTACCCGATAGCATCAACATTTTTTTATTCAACATAGCTGCCTCCGACAAGTGCCTTTGGGAAATGAATCCAACTCTGAAGTACACCCTTGTAAGCCGAAATTTTCAATAAAAGAGCATTAAACCTCCACGGTATTTCACTCCACGCGCTATAGCTTACCGCCCTACCTCAATCATCTAATCAAGCTCTTCATTCTCATTTCCCCCTTCGATGATCCTATCCTACTATTATAAGGGCAATGGAACGTCTGTCTGTCTGTCTGTCTGTCTGTCTGTCTGTCTGTCTGTCTGTCTGTCTGTCTGTCTGTCTGTCTGTCTGTCTGTCTGTCTGTCTGTCTGTCCGGAAATTCGGAATCACCAGAAGAGCCAATTTGAGGGCATGGATCAAAATCTACGAGTCCCTCAAAAAAATCATTAAATTTCCTTCCAGAAGAACCCGGAGAGCGCCGAAAAATGCGGTGGAAGCGTAAAGGGCAATCAGTTGCGGAAGGAAATGGTAGGCACACCCATCACAGGCGCGGTGCGTGCCTATATGGCGCGGTGCTCTCTACAAAGCTTTTCACAAATTCGTACTGTTCCTAGACGGCCCAGAGAACGGTAGGGAATGAATAAGTGACGGCTGAGGGAAGACACCAGCTGTGAACATGGCATGAATCAGGTTTCTAATTTTCCCAATAAAAGCAGAGAGCGCGGACAAAAGCGGCAAACGATGAGAGACGGGGAGGCATACGTGGACTGATTTTACGCTCGCATTCTGGGGAATGTGTGGGGTGCGAAGAATCCAAAGCTGTAACAATATACTGAAACGAGAGAGAAACAGAAAATTAAACAAGAGGCTAGGACCTATGCATTCTTCAAGTCATCAACCAGTTTTTTTGTTACGGGGCAGAGTCCCGTCACGATCTAGAATCTCGGAGAGTAATGCTATAGCCTAGCTTGGGCATGTAGGTGCTGCCTAATTACAATCATGAATAATCCGATGTATGGTATTTTCGCTCGTAAATCCTGTTGTGTACGAGATGGGAGCAGGTGCCCCATTATACACATGGAAGAAACCATAACACCTGTGTAATACAACTCCGCTCACAGACCATTGAGGTCATGTCTAGCCAAGGCTTTTCCTCGATATGCCACGTCTTTTCTTCACCTCAGCGTTTTATTAGAGAAGCCCATATATAATAATGCGAAAATGCTTTGTGTTCTTCAGTATCAGCTTTGTGTATTTCCAGTTACATATAGACATGATTTCCGAGTTCTGCACAAGCGGAGGGGGGGGTGGGAAGAAGGTAGTTGCTTCAATTAATTCGACGTTGTTTCTGCTAGGCAGAACACCCTAACGTGATCTTTAGGGTACTCCTGTGCAGAAACAGCACGTTCTGTCTTGAATTCCTTCTAAGGTCTTCGTAAGGAAAACTTAGAGGGAATTCAAGACAGTTGCTTGCTTTTATTCATGCCGTTATATTTTCAATGGTTTTATCAATAGCTAGGTTTTATGCCATTTAATAATTTCGGTGAAATAGTCAGATAACAACTTTCAATAAAAGGTGTTTGGAAGGGAAAGAGGAACTTTTCATTCAATGTTGTTTTTCGACTATTGAAAAGAGTAAGTCGAATAGCAATATCCAATAAAAAATGTTTGGGAATCACCAAAGAGGGTAGCTCATGCAGAAAAACAGCTTTTGTTGTTACCACGAACCTTCGCCAGCAGGGTACAGCACCGTTGTGTGAAACACATAGGGGGTGGTCGTACATTACAGCTGGAGAGGGGGGTCGTATTTGATCGCTGGGGAGGGTCGTATTTGGTTGTTGTTGGGAGAGGGGGTCTTATGCCTTTGAGACAAATTTGCGGCGCTAGGAAAAACTTTTCCCGGTTGCTGAGTTTTTGTGTGATTTTTTCCTGTTCCATGTGTACTATATACAGGAGGGGGGCAATAAAAAAAGACATTTTTCTTCCTTGACTTTCAAGGTTTAGTTAAGTTACACTTTATTGGATTCTGATCGGACCTTTTTACTACCATATTAAGAACATATTGAATACTATCATGATACTCCGCCACAGCCTTCTGGACCACCGCCATCGAGAGATTCTGCCACGCAACCATGGTTCGGTGCCTGAGTTCAGCGAGATCGTTGATTTCTCCGCCACTGTAGACCACCCTATTGAACTCCGCCCGAACCAGGTAATTGATGGGGTTCAGGTCAGGTGACCCGCTTTGATATTCCATCTTCTTCAGGAACTCAACGCCCTTCCATTCCAAGTAGGCGAGAGTTTCTCCAACGCCCTTCGATTTCATGTGGTGGCACCCAATGCTGTAGCAGTACAAAGTTTCCAAGAAGGTACGGGCGACGACATGTGGGGAGGATATTCTTCTCGAGTTGCTCGATGTAACCGCCAGCGCTCACCTTCAGTCCGGGGTCCACGAAGAAAATATTGGTCTTTCCATTCCAGTCCGGTCCATACCATCAACCCGCGCCTTGGCGACTGCGGTGAAGATGATGTCCTAGACCGTAGCGACGTTGTCGGAGCTGCTCGATGTTGGAGGTCTTACAGATCAAGAGAACTGGTCTCCAATTCTCCTGTCTGTAAGACCTCCAGGTAGCTATCCATGGGTGACTCCATACTAGAAGTTTCGCAGCTGTTTGGAGGTGACATGAATTCCAAAGGTCTTCTCCAGTCAGGCTGCGACTGGAGATGACTTCATATTTTGGTGTACATGAAGGTGATGGGCGAGAGCCAGCTCCTGCTTATCGAGGAACATCTTGGGTATCTTCCGCCCTGGTACTCGTATCCACGTCCTCTGTCTGGGCAGCGAAAACTTTGCTGATATGTGACTCGGTCGAAGTGACTTTTTTTGCCCCCCCCCCTGTATACCCA